>SNQJ01S0007228.1:185728-201367 GCA_010110895.2 Picea sitchensis | reverse complement strand
GTTCATCAATATCATTCAAAACATCATGTGCAATATAAATAAACAATGAACAATAAGCAACCACACAAGTACACAGTGCACCCTAATTTTACGTGGAAACCCAATGCACGAGAAAACCACATAATGATTTTATTATATGTTAGAATAAATACATTCATAGGAAGCACCAACTTCCTTGTTTTCCAGCTACATCTCGAAGGAGGCTCCAACCCCCTAGTTTCTCAGGCTCCAACCTGAAGGAAGCTACAACTCCCTTAGTTTTCTGGCACCAACCGGAAGGAGGCTATAACCCCCTTTCCTTACCTCATCTTGTCGCTCTAAAATATAAATGGAGACCAAAATTTCCATGCCACAAACTCTATCAATCATGTCACTGTAAAACATATCACATCAATCTCATCAACCAATTATATCTAGTCGCATAGATATCATATCCACTATCCCAAGTGTATAGCTCAAACCATGTGCCTATCATAACAAATATATCTCTCTAATCATGTGCCATACATGTAACAGTATCCATAAACCAATTATAATGAAACATCACATCAATCATGTATCAAAAACTCACTGTTATGCAACATGCGAAGAGTTAAAAAATGGTTTCACACATGTGAAGAGTATGAAATCTAGTTTCACACATGAGAAGAGTATAGAAGATGGTTTCACACATGTGAAGAGTTCAAAAATTGTTTCACAAGTGTGAAGAGTACAAAATATGGTTTCACATGTGTGAAGAGTACAAAATATGGTTTCACATGTGTGAAGAGTACAAAAGATGGTTTCACATGTGTGAAGAGTACAAAAGATCATTTCACATGTGTGAAAATGCTTCACGTGATTGAATAGTTCAAAAATGGTTTCTGTTAGAAAAACAGGACTGCGGACCAATAAAATAAAACAAATGCGGAAATAAAACATAAAAGATACACAATACAATAGAGACACATATATACATGGTTCACCCAGTGTGGGATACATCCACCAGAGAAATTGTCAAGTCCTTCCTTATTATTATCCAACAAAATGAAGGGATACAACCTACAACATACCCATAGTAACTTTCTCTTCTTTCTCTCATAGTATCCTCTCTTAGAATTGATCCAGATGGATTTCAGTGGCCTCCCACCTATTCCAATTGGTTCATTTTGGAAGTTTTCCAATTTTGTAGTTTTTTCCTAGTTTTTGGGTCCCCGACTTTCTGGTCCGTTTTGAGGCCCTAAAAAACATTTTTAGGGCCCGCTAGAGTTAGAATGTAGACAAAGTCAAAGTCTAATGACAACATGTGCATTCCTTGGATAGACCTTTCCAACGAGCTATCGTGCACCTAAAATAGAGATCTTATGAAAAAGTTACGACCCTAGGAAGTTGATGTACTAACTTACCCCAACATGGCCCACATGACTTTTGGCGCTTCATCTCCTAGGGTTAGGTTTTTGGATGTCTAGGTTTTAGGCATTCATTCTTATTGTAAAAAGGCCTTCAGAGCCTCATTGTAATCATCTTCTTACGAATGAGTGCAAGAATCACATCTCTTCTCAAAGATAAGCCGCCACCATTCCAGCAAGCTTGTTTTCCACTGCATTTTATGGTTTCAGTTTATTTCCTTATTGAATAGAAACCAATTTTATTGTATCTCTGTTATTTTGTGTTAAGCATATTTTAATAACAAACTGTATTCATTTCGTTCTTGTCATAAAATCTAGATCAGTGGTATCAGAGTGGTCTGCTCCTTGTCATTCTTAATGCATGTCCCCAACGAGGTTAGGGTACAAAGAATTGGGTCTCGAGCTTGTTTCTCTTGAGGACAAAATATCTCGCATGCCCAAACGTCCTCTCTTGGTAGGAGAAAATAAATACAAAGAGACAGGTGATCCTTTCAAACTACTGCTTGAGGAATCCCTCATGCAAAAGATGAATGAGATGATGGATAGTTTTGCACAAATCTTTTGGTGGCTACCAACAAGGGATGCATATTACTCAAGAGGAGGTGTCGCCCACTTCAAGGTACAAATAAAATTTGATATTCCTATATTTGAAGGTCAGATAGACACAGATGTTGTATACAAATGGTTGAATCTACTAGAAGGATATTTCTTTGTCCATAACTTTTCGAATAGAGAAAAGATGACTTTTGTGCTCCTCAAAGTCATTCCCCATGTCAAATATTGGTGGGAAACTTTATGTGAGAAAAATGAAACAGAGGAAACCACATTTTTTACATTCATGGTCACCTAGGAGTCCTTCATGGATGTTATTAAGGAACAATACTACCCTGTCGAAAGTAATCACGACCTGTATACAAAATGGACCACACTGCAGTAGGAAAGAGACCAAGCAGTGCTAGAGTTCATAAACATATTCCATACTTTGCATACCTAGTTCGGTATCAAATATTTTGAGTGACATATGGTGCTCAAGTATCGTGGTGGTCTACATAGATACATCCAGGATGAAATGGAGTTTATGGACATCTCATCCTTGGGCGCAGCCTACAGATATGTCGTCAAAATCGAGTAGAAGCTTAAACAAAAGAATGGTAATTTGGGCTTGGGAACCCCTCACAACAAAATAAAGGAAAGGGCAGCCCAAACCCATAGAACAAAGGACATAAAAAAGATGGACAACCTCAGGAAAACCAATCCAAGCCACAAGAAAATAAGGACACTGGAAATACAAAGAAAGACACCGGGAAGTGGTGTGACTTCCATAAGAGCCCTTGGCATAACACTGTTTATTTCTGCTCAAAGAAGTCCTTGGTGGCTAAGGTGAAAGCCTCTGAATTAGATGCGGGTTCCAACTCTGAGTCAGAACTAGAAAGGGAGATATAGATCATCGATGCAGAACCCAGTGCTACTGTTTCTACCACAAAGCTCCAACATGATGAACTGGATGAGCCAGAGGAAGGAGAGCACCTTTTTCATTTACAGATGTGGGTGAAGTATACCCCACTGCACTTCATTGTTGATAGCGGTAGCCATAAGAACCTCATCTTAGCAGAGGTCATTGAGAGATATTCTTTGTACTAGGATAGAGAGCATGAGAGAGAAAAAGGAGAGTGGAGAAGGAGCTGAGACTTTGTTGCAGTCCACACTCACAACACCTTTGTAAAGAGGCATTTTTATTAATACAAACAGAAGCAGTTTTTCCTGCAAGTATTTCTGTGTTGAATGAATGTCTATGTGTGTCCTTTATATGCTATAGATGTATGTTAGGTATGCATTTGCAGGGGTTGTTTGATTTCAGGGTTAGAGGTCTTTGAGGCTTCACACTAGGAGGGTGTGACAGACCGCTGCGGGTTCTGATAGTCGTGCACAGAGGGTGCATTTCTAAATTCTGCGGGCTCAGACAAAGGCATGCCAGGAGGGCACAGTAGCTAAAATCATTGGATCAGAGGAAGACCTCAAGGTTGCTGAACACCTTGGAGGTAGGGTTGTGTATGAGAGACATAGTTGCAGACAAAAACTCTGCTGTGAATTCTATAGAGTTATGCCAAGTGGGCATTGAGCATATACATAGGTTGCTTTGAAGAAGAAATCTGTTGTGAGTTCAATAGAAGTCAGAATCACTGAAGATTCTAGACACTCTGCCAGGAGGGCATTGAGTAGGTGCCAGAGAGCACAGGGAGAACTCTTTGAGTTATGAATTAGAAGAAGAATCCAGAGAAGGATCTTCACAGGGTTGTTGAACACCCTGTAGACTCAGCAAGAAGTTGCTTGAGGAAAGAAGTTCTAGGAGGGCATCAGAAGTCTCCATCTGAAGGAGAAGAAAAAAGGGATAATTCCTTAGAGGTCGAAGCTATAGGAAAGCTTAGAAGAGATAGCACTATTGTGTGCTTAGAGACTCTACAAGGATCACAGAAGTCGAAGAATCCTTTGAGGATTCGAAAGGAGAAGCTCAGGAGGAAATGTGACTTTGTGCATAGGCGGTAGATACAATGATCGCAGGGGTCAAAGAACTCCTTTGACAGTTTAGAGTCTTGAAAGCTCAGGAGAGAAAGCATCTTCGAGTACACAGGTGAGACCAAGGGTCACAGAGCTCACAGAGGAAAATCAAAGGTCGAGGCCTTTGATAATTGAAAATTCTTCCAAGTCTAGGAAGAAAGCGCATTCTAAGAGGGGGAGCATAGTTGTCGTCGGATCAGGCCAAAAAGAGATCTGGACCATAGAATTTCCATGTCTAGGGAGCAGTGGGAGAGTGCATAGAGCAGGAGAGATTCTGAGCCATCATATCTCACTTAGACAGTCGATATTCGTCAGATCTGTGGAAAGATGCACGAGGTTTAAACCCTTGTAAGCAGAGGAGGAAAGTCCCGAAATAGTGAATGTATCGGGTTTTCGGACTTCAGGATTTCAGAGGTCTTGATGATAAGAGATCAGGGCACTTCACAGTGAAAGTCCCAAAATAGAAAAAGAGATCTGAGCCATCCATCTGGAAGGAGGACACGTGTCGTGAGATCACCCATTTCGGGGATTCAAACACCGGGAATCAGAGAAAGGAGGTATTTCAACTTTGTGAGTGGTGAAGTCCCGAATATAGATCTGGACCATCTGATTGAGGAAGGATGCATGTCGCGAGATCACCCACTTCAGGAATTTGGACACCGGGAAATAGAGAGGGAAGATTTTTTTTCGACTTTGCACCTGGAAAAGTCCCAAAACAATCTGGACCGTCGATCTGTGGAGGACACGTGGCGAAGATCGAGAGTCCATCGAGATTTCAGAAATCGGGAATTTGGGAGTCCCATTGACAAGAGGTTGGGCTCTCGTATTGATAAGTCCCGAAGGGAATAAGACTGCGGTCATATGGGAAATGGTCATATGGGCCAAGGCATAGACCAAGGGGCTAATTGTTTTGAACGTCATTCCGGCGTTTCAACATTTCAGTGATTGGGAGGTTAAGGGGACAAAAGCTCTTGACATTAGGACTCAAGGAGTCCCGAAACCCAAAATTCCATTTCGGGAAAAAGTTCATGGTTGTGTACAGTGATTGTGGGGGAAGAAGAAGGACCTGTGGATCGAATTGATTAAGATTCTACCAGGGGATCGAAGGAGCTACTTCGGCTCGGGAAAAAAAATTGAATGATCCTGTGAGCGGACTTTGGCCCGAGGGTCAGAGGTTCTCTGCGTCACCGTTTGTGGTAACAGAGCGACAACTCTGTTTGTATATTTTAGGTAGAGAGAAGGAAAAGGAAGACAGAGCACTGGAGACTCTGTGATGATTGTTTGCAGATAGGCAACAATCAAGGAGACGATCAGAAGGATTGTAGGAGAAGCTGGAGACACTCGGTGTGCAGAGTGATAGAAACATATTTTCTAGGAGGGCAGATAGACAGCAAGATGGCTATTGAAGGCCATAGATATGATGGAAGGAAAGACCCAGAGCTGATGAGAAAATAAGAAATAGATGAATAGCTCACTAATATAAGGGTGAAGATAGAAAATCTTGCATTGTGGATGCAGCAAAATGCCAAGTCGCGATGGGTATATGAATGTCCCATGAGGAAGACGAAGGTAAAGTGGCCAGTCAAGGAGTTGATAGCTAGAAGACTGTGTAGGTTGTTAAGAGGATGGTTGAGGCATGATGAAAACCTAAATGGACCTAAGGAGATGGTTCAGGTATGTGAACTAGAGACTGGGAGAAACCTCGATAGTGAAGATGAATTGGGATCGGTTGAAGATATCAAGGACTGCCAAGAGGGCAGCCTAGAAATTCCCAATTGCCAGGAGGGAAAGGAGTTGAGATTTCTGCTGGATCTCATAGACTATCATGAGGGCAGCCAGGGAATTTCACATCGCCAGGAGGGCAATGAGACAAGGTCACTGTGGGATCTCATGGACTGCTAGGAGGGCAGCAGAAAGTTTCCAAATTTCTAGGCGGGCATGGGAACATAAATGGGACTATTTGAGGGTCTCATGAACTCAGAGGTGAGTTTGAATCAGCCCGAGGAGATAACAGAGAAGTGAGCTCAGAGATGGATTTGGATCAGCCAGAGCAGCTGATAGATAAGGAAGATCGGAGAAATCTTCTAATGATTGAGGAAATTGAGATATTCCTACCACTTAGCCCAGAGTAGGCAGAGATCTGTGTTGCAGATGAAGCAGCAACAACAGGAGAAAGAAAACTAGTTGTGGTTGTTAGGGAAGAAGAATTGGAGAAGACATTAGAAGCTACCCAAGCAGGGGAAGAAGATGAGCATTCTGAGGAGTGGCTCAATATATTTAGCTAGGAAGCTGAAAAGACTGCAGCATTGGAGATTGCAGAAGCTAAAGAAGAAGAGGCAGACAACATGATATTTGTTGATCTGTGTGAACAGATTGAAGCCCTGGAGAGAAGGGTGATAGTGCAGAGCTTGCACATCCAACAGGTGAGGTTGGAATCATATGAAGGAGATGGCATGGGAGATCGTGATGATCTTCCCATCTGCAGAAATAAAATGCAGCTGGGGAGACTGCATGAACAGAACCATCCACTAGACCAGTTGGATGAAGTGATCGAGAAGATCAGAAGGCTGATGATAGAGTTAGTAGAGACTTCCAGCAAGGAGAAGTTGGGCAAAGAAGTAGCAGTAGCAGCGAAAGCAGCACCAACGCAGTAGCGACAGAGAGATGGAGCATATGAACAACTCTAGAAATTTGTTTGGGATCCAAGAGGATTTCAACAACTGAGATGGGAAGCACATGAGTAGGAGCTCATGAATTTTTTAGCTGAGGAGTATGATGTAGGAGCATCTCTCCACGTCAATCAGCCAACCCACATTAGTGCACACATTCAATGAAGAGAGGTGCAACTCTCATTTCAAAATTTGAAATTTGAATGTAATTAATGTTGTAGGTTGTTGAGCCATGGATCCGTGCCTTTGCGCAGGCATTAGAGTAGGGAGCCTTGAATGTTAGTAAGGCTGAGATCTAGATCTGATTCTAAACTAGACAGCCCATTCAATGTAATTGAATAGGGTAGGTAGATTGGAGGGAAGAGCTCAAAGAGCCCCTCATGTAAAAGATCGAGAGATCTTCTTTGTATTAGGACAGAGAGCATGAGAGAGAAAGAGGAGAGTAGAGAAGGATCTGAGACTTTGTTACAGTCCGCGCTCAGACACCTTTGTAAAGAGGCATTTTTATTAATATAAACAGAAGCAGTTTTTCCTGCAAGTATTTCTGTGTTGAATGAATGTCTATGTGTGTTCTTTATATGCTGTAGATGTATGTTAGGTATGCATTTGCAGGGGTTGTTTGATTTCAGGGTTAGAGGTATTTGAGGCTTCACACCAGGAGGGTGTGACAGAATGCTGCAGGTTCTGATAGTCGTGCACAGAGGGTGCATTTCTGAATTCTGCAGACTCTGACAAAGGCGTGTCAGGAGGGCACAGTAGATGAAATCATTGGCTCAGAGGAAGACCTCAAGGTTGTTGAACACCTTGGAGGTAGGGCTGTGTATGAGAGACACATTTGTAGATAGAAACTCTGCTGTGAGTTCTATAGAGCTGTGCCAAGTGGGGATTGAGCATATCCACAAGTTGCATTGAAGAAGAACTTTGCTATGAGTTCAACAGAAGTCAAAATCATTGAAGATTCTAGACACTCTGCCAGGAGGGCATTGAGTAGGTGCCAGAGAGTATAGGGAGAAATCTTTAAGTTCTGAAACAGAAGAAGAATCCAGAGAAGGATCTTCACAGGGTTGTTGAACAATCTATAGACTCAGCAAGAAGTTGCTTGAGTAAAGAAGTGCCAGGAGGGCATCAGAAGTCTCCATTTGAAGGAGACGAAAAAAGGGCTAATTCCTTAGAGGTCGAAGATACAGGAAAGGTCAAAAGGGATAACACTTTTGTGTGCTTAGAGACTCTGCAAGGATAACAAAGGTCGAAGAATCCTTTGAGGATTTGAAAGGAGAAGCTCAGGAGGAAAAGTGCCTTTGTGCATAGGCTGTAGCTGCAACAATCGCAGGGGTCAAAGAACTCTTTAGAGAGTTTAGAGTCTCGAAAGCTCAGGAGAGAAAGCGTCTTCGAGTACGCAGGCGAGACCAAGGGTCACAGAGCTTGTAGAGGAAAAGCAAAGGTCGAGGCCTTTGATAATTGAAAATTCTTCCAAGTCTAGGAAGAAAGCACATGCTCAAAGGGGGAGCACAGCTGCCATTAGATCAAGCTGAAAAGAGATCTGGACTATAGAATTTCCACATCCAGGGAGCAGCCGGAGAGCACATAGAGCAGGAGAGATCGTGAGTCCTCGGATCTCACTCAGACAGCCAATAGCCATCATATCTATGGAAATTTGCACGAGGTTTAAACCCTTGTAAGGAGAGGAGGAAAGTCTCGAAATAGTGACCGTATCAAGATTTTAGACTTCGGGATTTTGGAGGTCCTGATGATGAGAGATCGGGGCACTTCACATTGAAAGTCCCGAAATAGTGAAAGAGATTTGAGTTGTCCACCTGGAAGGAGGACACGTGTCGCGAGATCACCCATTTCGGGGATTCAGACACCGGGAATGAGAGAAAGGAGGTCTTTCGACTTCACGAGTGGCGAAGTCCCGAATATAGATCTGGACTATCCAATTGAGGAAGGACACGTGTCACGAGATCACCCACTTCGGGGATTTGGACACCGGGAAACATAGAGGGAAGATTTTTTTTCAACTTCACACCTGGTGAAGTCCCAAAATGATCTGGACCGTCCATATGTGGAGGAAACGTGGCAAAGATTGAGATTCCATCGAGATTTCGGAAATCGAGAATTCAGAAGTCCCATTGACAAGAGGTTGGGCTCTCGTATTGATAAGTCTTGAAGGGAATAGGACTACGGTCATATGGGAAATGGTCATATGGGCCAAGGCATAGCCCAGGGGGCTAATTTCTGTGAACATCATTCTGACGTTTCGGCCTTTTTGTGATCGAGAGGTTAAGGGGACAGAGGCTCTTGACATCAGGACTCAAGGAGTCCTGAAACCCGAAATTATATTTCGGGAAAAAGTTCACATTTGTGTATAGTGACTATAGGGGAAGAAGAAGGACCTATGGATCGAATTGATTAAGATTCTAGCAGGGGATCAAAGGAGCTACTTCAGCTCGGGAAAAAAATTTGAATGATCCTGTGAGCGTATTTCGGCCCGAGGGTCAGAGGGGGTCTACATCACCAGGGTACCTATGCACTATCAGGTCAAGCATACCATCAATCTGACCCCCGATGCATCGCTTTCAAATGGGCTAGTCTACCACCTCTCTCTATTAGAGAATGATGAGATCAAGCGGTAGATCCAATAACTTCTCCACAAGGGGCACATCCATCCGATATCATCGCCTTGTGGAAGCCCAATCGTGTTGGTGCATAAGACATATGGGACCTGACGACTCTGTATTGATTATCGGGCCCTGAATAAAATCACAGTCAGGAACCAGTATCTGATTCTCCAAATCGACAACCTCCTTGATCAACTCACGAGGGCCAATTACTTTAGTAACATTGATTTGAATTCTAGATACCACCAGGTCCCAATAGAACATACAGATGTATGGAAGATCACCTTTAAGTCAAAATAAGGTATTTTTGAATGGTTGGTCATGCCCTTTGGTTTGAAAAATGCTCTAACAACTTTTATGAGGAGGATGGATGATATCCTATGACCAATCACCAATACTTTTTTAGTGGTGTATCTAGATGACATCCTCATCTACAACAAGACTTGGGCAGAACACTTGCAACATATTCAACAGGTTTTCCACACCCTGTGGCATCAAAAACTATATGCCAACCTAGAAAAATGTTTCTTGGGCATGGAAAAGGTCGATTACATAGAATACATCATTGATCAACATGGTGTACATGTGGATCCATCCAAGATCCAAGTCATCCGTGACTAGCCATCCCCAACCACACTCACTGAGCTTCGAAGATTCTTGGGCCTTGCCAATTTCTATCGTAGGTTCATGTTGGGATTATCCCATATTACATGGGCTCTCAGCCAAGTAACCAAGGGTGGTGGTAAGGAAACATTCATGTGGGGCATGTTCCAACAACAAGCGTTCAATGATTCGAAGCATATCTTATGATCATCCCCAATACTTTCATTATCGGACCTGCAACAACCCTTTGAGATCGAGACAGATGCTTTAGACTATGTTGTGTGCGTCATTCTCACTCAGCATGACCACCCCGTGGCCTATCATAGTGAGACACTATCAGATTATGTCCATAAGTACCCTACTTATGACAAAGAAATGTACTCCGTTGTGCAAGCTTACCACTAGTGGAGACATTACATTCTTGTGAAGGAGACAATCATCCACACTGATCATAAGCCACTACAGTTCATGCAGACACAAGGAAAATTGTAGAATGACCACCATCATAAGTGATGCACATACTTGCAATAGTTCCACCTCAACATCAAGTATAAAACATGAATTACCAACCAAGTCGTTGATTTCCTCAGCCAACCTCCAGTCATGACAATCACCATGGTGCTAGACTCTTGTGGCCATGAGACCTCTGGATGGCCCCACCTCTATGAGACATACCCTGAGTTCACCACCACCTTCCAAATGTTCGGAGCAAACTCAATTGTCGCTAATTTCCATCTTCAATATGGGATATTGTGCCATATGGGCCATCTCTGCATTCCATCAAGAGAGCATGTGAAGTTGATTTGGGAAGGCCACTACTGTCGGGTGGCATGACACTTCGACGTCAAAAAGATAGTGGCAGTACTATAGAAACATTTATACTAGCCAAAAATTCGACAGGATGTGGGCAAGTATATTAAATCCCACACTTCCTGTGCTATTGCCAAACCGAACACCAAGAAACAGGGCTTGTACACCCGTCTACCTACTTCTGAAATTCCATGAGAATCCATCTCAATGGACTACATGTTGGGCCTTCTATCGACCAAGAAAGGAAATGACTATGTTTTTGTGGTTGTTGATCACTTTTCTAGGATGGCGATTTTGGTTGCCTGTAAGAAGAGAATCACAACAAAGGCCATTGCCAAACTCTTCTTTGAATGATTATGGGTACATTTTGGAATTCCACAAACCATTGTCTCATATCGGGACAGTCGGTTCCTCAGCACATTCTGGTCGAGCTTCTGGTCACTATTGGACACTATGCTCACCAAATCCATTGCTTTCCATCGCCAGGCAGATGGCCAAACTGAGGTCATCAATCATATGATTGTTCATATCATATGCATGTACAATTCCAAGCAACCCTGTACATGGGATGAGAGTCTTCCCTATGTCCAACATAGGTACAACCGAGAACTACATATCTCAACCAACCGCAACCCCTTTCAGGTGGGTTTGGGATTCCAACCATGGATGTTGCACTACCCCTTGTGGCCACCTCGGCTGACTCATCCCCTACTCCAACTTAGACTGACAAAGCCACCCAATTCATTGAGTGGATCTAGAATATCTACCAACAGGTTGAGGATATTTTACAGAATTCCAATTCCAAGTACAACAACGTCATGATCAACATCGGGTGCCACATAAGTTTGAGGTGGGAGACAAAGTTTGGTTGCACTTGCAAAAAGAACGCCTTAGAGGGCCCCATCGAAAGCTTTGCCCACTCCGTTATGGACCTTACACCATCACCAAGGCTATGGGTGACAATTATTTTGAGCTCAACATTCCTCCTTTCCTTGGTCTGCACCCAGTGTTCAACGTGGCTCTCCTTCGACCATATTTCCCACCATTATTAGACACCTCAGAGATAGAAAAACAATTGACACCAACAAAGCTCAACCTTGAATACATGCAACAAGAATCCAGCGATCATATTGTGGACACAAAGGTCAAGGGCAGTCGACAACAAATTATCCATCTTTATCGAGTTGTCAAAGCAAGGCAACTCTTGCACCAAGGCAAGTGGCTCACCCAAAGGCAAATTCGATAGAAAGTTCCTCATGTGATGGGGGGACTCAACGCAATGGAGACCATTGCTTCATAAGGGGTGAGGATTGATCCAAATGGATGTCGTTGACCTCCCACATATTCCAGCTGGTTCATTTTGTCAGTTTTCCACTTTGGCAGTTTTTTCTTAGTTTTCGGGTCCTTGACTTCCGGGGCCGTTTTGAGGCCCTAAACAACATTTTTAGGGCTCTCCACAGTTAGACTATATACAAAGGTAGATTCTGATGACAACATGTGCAGTCCTTGGATAGACCTTTCCAACAGGATATCGTGCACCTAAAATGGAGATTGTATACAAAAGTTATGACCCCGAGAAGTTGATGTACTAACTTACCCCAATGGGGTTCACATGAGTTTTGGTGCTTCATCACCTAGGGTTAGGTTTTTGGATGTCTAGGGTTTTGGAATTCATGATTATTGTAAAAATGCCTTCAGATCCTCATTGTAATCATCTTCTTGTGAATCAACGCAACCGTCACATCTCTTCTCAGAGATAAGCTGCCACCATTCCAGCAAGCTTGTTTTTCGTTGCATTTTACAATTTCAGTTTATTTCCTTATTAAATATAAACCAATTTTATTGTATCTCTATTATTTTGTGTTAAGAATATTTTAATAATAATCTATATTCATTTTTTTCTACTCATAAAATTCGGATCAAGAATACAATATTCACAATAATACACAGTTGCAATATAATTTCCTCATAAAAAAGGGTTTCCTTCTAGGGAAAAAACCCCTAAAAAATAACTTTTACCGTAAGATTTGCGACCTTATAATGAACGGTCCAAATTGACTACAAAATTACAATATTTTACAAGTCAATTTTTCCCAATATTTCTCTTCGGGGGTGCTTCCCTCCAATCGCCCACCAGGGAGGCCTACAAAAGTTGTCGCACCCCCCCCCCCCTGGGGACCCTCCTAGCAACAGTTGTGGGGTGGGAAATCCCCCCCACACCCCCCCGTTAGGGAATGGGGTCCAAGAAAGACTGAAACAAACCTCTGAATCAAGAAGATAATTAGGCTCCACAACCAACAATTTCACACGTGCAAATAAAGAGTTGCGAGAAAGGAAGCCAATTTCAAAATCAAGGCCAATTGAGAAATTGGGGCCATGTGTCACTATTATTTAGAAAAGGAAGGCTAAATTTTGAAGTTGAGTTTGATCACTAAATGAAACCATGGTTATAACACTTTAGTTATTGGAGGGCCCAATTTTAAAGTTTTATACTGGTCAAGGACATGAGGCCTTATAAGGAACTTATCGAACAAAGTTTAAAAAGAATATAAATAAGAAAATGACACAAATAAGGTTGAAATTCCATATGATCCACACAATATGAATGGTGATGAGAGGGCCCAATCTAGAAATTATGGTCGATTTCCAATTTGGGGTAGGGAAACAACAACTTAGTGAAAATGATGGTTGATTTGGATGTTGGGGTCGATTGAGAAATTGGAATTTAGTAAAGGTTTTTACTTGGTTGAAATTCAAAAAGAGAAATAAAAGTTTGAAAGGAAGGAAGAGACATTCAAACAAAGTTAAAAAAGAAAAATCTCAAACAAAATCGGGGAAAAATTAAAGAATTGCAGGAGATGAATGGAGGTCCCGATTTGGAGATTTGGGATTATCCCAAAATTAAGACCCTAATTTTGGCATTTGAGACTGATTACCAAATCAAGGAGGGATTGATTTAGAAATCGGGCCTGATTTCCAAATCAAGGAATGAATTAAGTAATCAAATTGGAAAAGGCATACGATTAGATAATCGGTTCCTATCTAGAAATCAAGGACCAAAGGAGTTTTAAAAAAGAAGCAAATAAACCAAAAACTGAGTGAGGAATAAAGCTCAATAAAAGAAACTAAGTCAAAACCAAACTAAGTCAAAACCAAACAAGTAAAACATGAAGGACCATATAAAAGAATGAATTAGTGTGGCAAAAAAATGAGGAATCAAAGTCAATTATTTGTCGAAAAGAAGGAAGCATACTCAAACCAGTGAAAAACTTAAGGCAAGGCCCCAAGCTTTTCTCAAAACTTAAGGGGTTTGTTGCAGGCACAACAAATGGCAACACACAAGGTGAATCAAAGAGTCCTTGATTCAATCAATCCTTTTGATAAAAAATCATAGATTTTAGAAAGTCATACCTTGGAATTCAAGAAAATGGGTTCTTTAAGTCTTTCCATCATATCATTAACCCACAGTATCACAATTATGCAACTTCGATGACTTAGCATATTTTCATGAACATAGAAAGTGTGAAGTTGATTCCCTTTAAAGCTTCACCTAATATTTCAGGTAACACTCATAATCACAAGGTTTTTCTTTAAATGGGGTTGAATATTTTTTAGTAGACAAGTTGTTTCAGTTTCCCCGGTGGAGTGTAGTGCCCTATTTTTCTTGACTATTTTGATAGATTGGACTTTACTATTTGGGGGAAATTTATTTACAAAATGACCTAGTTTATTCGCTTGTGTTATGATGATAAAACTTAGACTCTTTAATTAATTTCATTAGTTTTAAATTGATGTAATGGTAATTTGTACAAATTTTATTTAAATGCGTAGGTGAAACATGTATAAATAAAATGTACATTGACATGATGTAATTGACATTATCATTTCATATGATTATGATACATGGAAATGGATATATTTGAGGTGCAATTATTTGCAGATGCTACTGATGGTTTTCCTAGTTGATAGGAAAGTCACAGGTGTGCATCGACATCCAAGTGCGTCAATAATGTGTAGACTGAGGATACATAATTTAATGTATGATAAGTGTACATGGTATCATTACTAAAGGAGGAAGACAATNACTAGTACTCATTTTCCATGGCCTTGCGATGCTTTTACTTGGAGGTTTCACATTGCCATGAAGGTAGGCGATGGATTTGGCCACTCATGGGGTTTATGTGAGAGGTGAAAAATAAGGAGGCATCTGTATTATTTTGTGACCATTAGTCTCTCAACAAGGGTGACAAAGGATAAGTTAATAGGGTCTCAGCAGTTGCACCATTTCCTTCACCAAGAAAGTTCGATACTTGAAGGGAATGCATAAACATGACACCATTGGTACTTATTGAAAAGTAACTATTGAAGGGCATGGATAAGAATAACACCCTCAAAATCAAAGAAAACTATTCCAAAAATGAAATAAACCTCTTGTTTTTCACATATAAGTATTAAAAAATTTAAATTTTAAATAAATAAATTACAAATATAATATTTTGAATAACGTAAAAATAAATAATAAAATAATTACTGTCTTTTGACAAGGTTGAGGCCTTACAAAAATATCTACATCTACATGATTTGATTTAAATTAATGATTACATCAGAATAAATTCCAGATCGAGCAATTACGCTATTCGTTACGACTTGACTTTTATAATTACAACTGCTAAAACAAATGTTTCAACTTATATGTAGTGATAGTTGATAAATTGTGGAGCAAAGAGAAATGCAGAGAGTAGAGAATAGAACAGTATATTGAAATGTATGAAGAAGTACAGAAAGTACAGAACGTAGAGAACCCAATTACAATGCATGATGGTTGAGCTATATATGCTCAAGCAAGACAAAATTAGAAAGTACAATTGTCCAGTACAACTGGCAGTGTACGGTCATACTGTTGAGGGTACAATATATTTAACACTCCCTCTTAGACTCAACAGTTACAATCATCAGCACTGACTATGCCTAAGTGCTGTCTCTGAAAATCAAAAA
>SNQJ01S0007228.1:170346-182690 GCA_010110895.2 Picea sitchensis | reverse complement strand
AGCAAGACAAAATTAGAAAGTACAACTGTCCAGTACAGCTGGCAGTGTACGGTCATACTGTTGAGGGTACAATATATTTAACAATAGTGGAGCGGGATAGCGGAGGATGCCTGTTTCGACGAGTATCCCTATAAATTTTCCCTCTTACAGAGAGGATACTACAAAGTTGTTCAAGAGGCATCATTTTCTCTCATTTAGAGATCTCGTCGTTTAATTTCCTGGCAATCTGCCTCGATGGCTCTTCTGGGATTGGGATTAGGGTGAATAGAGCCGACACACACTGATTAGGGTAAGCTCATAGTGGACTGCATTGTTGAGTCAACGCCCCTATTCCTCGGGGCGTTGACTTTATAAAAAACGTTGCAGGATCAGATAGCATCAGACTCTCCAAATGTTCTCTTTCAGGTTCGTAATTGTGGTTTTCAGCTTGTTTGAGAAACCAACTGATCATGGCCGCATGCAAAATTAGAACTGCATATTTCATAGAAAAATATAAGTTGGATAGATGCAACAATCATTGGCATTGAGTAGATGAACGCAACTTGTAATTAATAGTCAACTATCAATTGTTTTTATTTATGGGGCATCTTGGAGTTGCGTTTACAATTTGAAGCTGCAGTTGACTATCCCTGAGAAGTCTTCTATGTGCATATGTACTTGTTGAAGTGCCTTCTCTGCTAAGGCAAGTTGTTTTTGCAAGCTCCCTTCCTCTACGCGGGGGGCACACTTTAGCTTGTCATGATGTTCTAAGTTCTATTACTTCAGGTACTAGACGCGTTCCTTTACTTTGCCAAGTTTTTGTGGTGCAGTGAGGTTTAGAATGTTGTTAGATTTATTGGGCATTTACACATAGGCTTCATCAACGACGTTGATCAATTCCTTGTGCACAATGACATCTATTTCATTCTGTGCCTTGATCTCATTGTGGTTAGCTTCAATTTATTTGTGGGCCACTATTTCTTGGTGCTGCTTGTCCTGGTTGTTCCTATGTGCCTCAATTTCTTGGTCATGCTACTACTGTAGTTGTGCATAAGATTGGCTAAGTACCTAGTGTTGATCCCCTATCTCATTCATTGTATTAGTCACATAGGTGTGCAGATCCTGCAAAGGCACCCGCGCCAATGGTAACTCTTCATATGGAAATGGGCGAGGCTATGTGGTATCAACCACCTCCATTTTTATGATGACCAATGGATATAACCGTACTTCCCTCCTTTGGGTGTTGTTGCACGGGGCGGGTTTATGAAGGGGTATGTTTCCTCTTGAGCCCTTTCCCTTTTTCGTCTCCCTTAGCTACCCTGTGCGTGTCCGCTATCTTAATGGTTATTTTCTTCTTTTGGGGGTTTTGCAGCTTGTTGCTACTCTTCTACTTGTGCTCTGTCTTTCTGTTGATATTTCTCGACCTTTTTCTTCTCTTGTCACTTTGTTGTGACATGCACTACAACCCTCCATTTTTTGTTTGATCTTGTTTACCTCCCTAAAAGTGGAGACCCTTAACTTTGATCCTAATAGATGATAAATTGTGAAGCAAGAAATGCAGAGAGAAAGAATAGAACAGAAAACAGTATATTAGAATATAAGAAGAAAAGTACAAAACGAGTACATGAAGAAGTAAGTCTGCAGAAGTACTATGCAATGGGAAATAACTGAGCTAAATAGGCTCAAGCAAATCAAGAATAGAAAGTACAGCTGGCCAGGACAGCTGGCAGTGTACAGTCAGCCTGTTGAGGTTACATTATATTTAACACTCCCTCTTAAACTCAACAATTACAAACATCAACATTGATTATGCTTAAGTGTTGTCTTGAAAATCAAAAACCGATTTTCCCAGTGGCTTTGTAAAGATATCAGTAAGTTGATCTCGAGAACCACAGAATTGTAGTGCAATATCACCATTATTGACTAGCTCGCGTATGAAATGAAAATGAGTGTCAATGTGTTTGCTTTTCTTGTGAAACACATGATTTTTGGATAGAGCAATTGTTGAAGTATTATCACAAAAAATAGGAGTTGGATCCTTTTCTGTATGTGACATATATTTCAATATTCTTCTCAGCCACACAGCTTGACAAGAAGCTGAGGTAGCAGCGACATAATCTACCTCTGCAGAAGATATTGAAACAATTGGTTGCTTCTTTGATGCCCATGAGATTAGGTTCATGCCCAGTTGAAAAACATGTCCAAATGTGCTTTTCCTGTCATCTAGGCTGCCTGCAAAATCACTGTCAGTGTAACCAGAAAGTTTATTACTATCATATTTAGTGTACCATAAGCTGAAATTGAGAGTTCCTACAACATATCTCAGAATTCGTTTCGCCATTTTCCAATGAGAATATTTGGGGGATTCCATGAATCTGGAAACAAGGCTGGCTGCATACATAATGTCAGGCCTAGTTGCTATAAGATACAACAAACTGCCTACTAAACTTGTGTACAGGGTAGAGTCCACTATAGGACCTTCATCATTCTTGCTCAATTTTGTGCCTAGTGGTATGGGGGTTTCTGCTAGATTGCATTCTTCCATGCGAAATCTTTTGAGGATGTATGCTGCATACTTTTGCTGACAGACAAAAATTCCTTCGGTTGATTGATGAACCTCAATCCCTAAAAAATATTTCATTATGCCAAGATCTGTCATCTCAAACTCAGATTGCATGGCATGTTTAAAATTTGTCAACTCAAGATTTCCCATATAGNGGAAATTCTGATGTTGATTTTGTTGTTGTTGTCTTTGACCTTGGAAATTTTGATTCGGATACTGTTGTCTATTACCTCCACTGGAGTGAGGATTTCTGTGACTGCTCCCTCTTCCTTGGTGATCTCTGCTTCTTCCTCTGCCTCTCCCTCTGTTGAAGGAGAATTGAGTTTTGAAAGAATTGGAGATTGACTCATCTATGAGATGCAGTCTGGTCTCATGTGTCACCAGAGAACGAATTAGTTCATCTGTTGAAAAACTAGATAGATCCTTGGATTCAAGGATTGCTGTTACAACCATTTCGAATTTCTTTGGTAAAATTCTGAGAATTTTCTCAACAATGTGTTGATCAGTGATGGTTTCACCAATCAATCTGATCTGGGTCACGATGCCCATGACTATGTTCATGAACTGATCCACATTTTTGGACTTTGTCATCCTTAGAGTCTCGAATTATGTCCTCAAGGTCTGTAGTTTAACTGTTTTGACCCTGTCATTTCCTTGATAGGAAGATTTAAGGATGTCCCAGGCTTGTTTTGAAGTACCAGCACCTGTGATTTTTGAGAAAATCGAGTCATCCACAGAATTTTGAATCCAAAATTTAGATTTATTTTCTCTATTTCTTTGAGTTGCCTGAGCAATTTCCTGCTGATTAGTCATGGCGAACAGGTCTGCTGAATCTGGTTCCACATATCCATGATCCACTGGATCCCAACACTCTTGTGCTTGCAAGAAGGATTTCATCCGAAGAGACCAGAACTCATATTTCTTTCCAAGAAGAATCGGACCCTGAGTTGGTCCTAAATTGCTAGACGACGCCATATATATATATCTTTCTTTTTTTTTCTTTTTTTTTTTAAAAGGAACAAAACAGAAACAAAATTATTACTTACCTGTCTCCTGCATATAATTTGCAGTGACTTCAGAACTCTGCATTCAATATTTCGTGAGTTTTTGGCTTCGCGATTCTGACATCCGGACTTCGTTATACGAGTCCTCCGATCTCTTGTCTTGCCAACCTCCGATCGCCGAAACGTCGATTTGCCAAAATGGCGTTAACTTTTGTTAGCCCCTTGGTCTATACCTCTGGTCCACATGACCTCTCTTGATATGACCGCAGTCCCTTCCGGGGTTCTACGACTCAAACGCGTGACCACTTGGTCTCTCGACTCCCAAAAAATTGATTCCCAAAATGTCGATGGCGCTTTCCTTTCGGGACTTTCCCCGAAGGCCTATATTGTTGGTACGCGTCCCCTTGTGATGGACCGTCCTCGTCGTTTCGCGACTTGTGACTCCAAATCCTCTGTCAACTTGAAACCCTGGTAGCCTAAATGTCGACGATTTCCTTGATGTCTGCCACGTGTCCGAATGAATGGATGACTGTGATCTTTTCGGGATTTCGTGATTTGTGATGTTGCGATTTCGCGTATCGGGGTTTTGGAGAGAAGTCTCCTTCGCTTGTCCAACTCCCGATCCCCAATTTTACAATCGGATCAGATCGACGACTCACGATCTTTCGCGATCCAACGGTCCAGAATGACTCAGAATTTCACGATTCGCGAATTCTCACGACAGTTTTCTGACCTTTACACCTTGTGAATCAGCGAAATGTCGAGATCTCACCACGTGTCTCTTAATGGACGGTCCAAATGATTTCAGGATTTCGTGAATTCACAAGTCGAAATTTCTCCTCTCCACTCCAAAGGACTAAACCTCGTGCACTTTCTCACTGATCCGACGACTGTCAGTCCTCTGCGTCAGATGTAATGGCTGAAATTCTTTTTACTTTTCCCCGCTTTCCTCATCCCTTCTGAAATGGATTTCCGCCTCAGATATGTTCGTAGGAAAAATCTTACGGTCGCGACGGTTTTTCTTTCCTCCTTAGACATGATCTTTGCTACATTTGCAAGTATTTTCTTCCTCGGAAGAAAAATTCGTGAATCTTTCAAAGATTTGAAAGAATTTCACGAGTTCTTTGTTCTCTGCTGCAATATTTGACAGATTTGAGCGATTTCCGAGATGCTTTAAACGCTTCTTCTTTCTTCAACTATCTTTCACGAATTTGTCTAAATTATTTGAATTATTCAAGAGTTCCCACCTCCTGCAACTCTTCTTCGTGAATCTTTGATGATTCTTGAAAATTGTACAAGAATCTTTACTGTTTCTTCCTTCTCAGTCTTTGCTTCCTTCTCATGTTTCTACTGCTTGAAACTTTCGAGCATACTATGCTCTGTGACCTTGCGTGAGCTTCTTACACTGATCTTTTGAGAGTATGAGTAGATAGCTTCCTCGTGGAACTTTCCTGTGAGAATATTTCAAGAGTATGATGGACAACTCTCCAAGCCTTGTGAAAAGTCTATGTCGAATGCTCTCAAGATCCATGTAAGATCTGCGCTATTTGAGGATCGTGTTACTCTCCAGCCTGTGTGAAGAGTCTTACTACTTTAGCTCTGATACCATGATAAATTGTGAAGCAAGAAATGCAGAGAGAAAGAATAGAACAGAAAAAAATATATTAGAATATAAGAATAAAAGTACAAAACGAGTACATGAAGAAGTTCATGAAGAAGTAAGTTTGAAGAAGTACTATGCAATGGGAAATAGCTGAGATAAATAGGCTCAAGAAAATCAAGAATAGAAAGTACAGCTGGCCAGGACAGCTGGTAGTGTACAGTCAGCCTGTTGAGGTTACATTATATTTAACAATAGAAAGCCTCATAAGTCTCCCTCTCCATCTTAAGATTCTTTTGATAACTCATTTTTCATTTGGAAAAACAAAAGTCATCAGTACTTGGTGTTTTTATTCAAATTTGAAGTCGGCAGAGTTACTTCAAACTCCTCCGAATAGTTTTATGAGGAGTTACTTGAAACTCCTTTGAATAGTTCGAAGGAGCTACTTCAAACTTCTCTGAACAAGTTCGAAAGAGTTATTTTCATATGCTCTGATACACAACGTTATCACAAGAGTTAGAAGAAACTCCTTTGATGTGTTTGGAGGAGTTAACATTAACTCTTCTGAACACATTGGGAGAGTTCATGTCTTGGCTTCTGAACTTATCAGAGAATGTCTTCTTTGGCCCTCCGATCAAACCGAACCCAACCACCACATTTAATACCATAAATGAACGTTTGGTTATATAAATGGAACGGAGTTAGGTTTAATGTCATGCGACCATTTGCAAGTGAATAAGGAAACCTAAGGTTAAATGCGTCGAGCTGAACTTCGTTCAAATCTCTCACCTATCCATTCTCACCACGTGGTAGAAGAATCCAAGTAAGAACACCTCACTTATCTTCTATTCTAAGGTTAGCATTAGGTCTATTTTTTTTGCTAGTTTTTTTCCTTTTTCCTTTCTCCATTTCCCTAGATCGATAGTCTTTTTCCCCACTCCTCATCACTTCACTCTCGACCACCTCCCCTTCCCCATCGCCAACATTTGCCAAACTTATTTTTTTTTAAAGCATGTTCCTTTCCCTGGAATGAATGCCCAGTCGACCCCTTCTTCTTCACTGCAAAAAAAAAAAAATTCACCCTTACAATTGATATTTGCAAGCCCCGAGCACGTAGACCATGATCTAGAAGGTTCTAGGGTTTCCTCATGTCCCTCTAAACACGTAGTGGTTTTTCCCTGGATCGCCTTGCCATTTTCGCGAAAATTGCTAACTCTAAACCAAAGGATTTCAAAGTAACTCTCTGAACACATCGAAGAAGTTATTACTAACTTCTCTGATGAGTTTGGAAAAGTTAAAATTATCTCCTCGATGTAGTTCGGAGCACTTGAAAACAACTCCTCTGATATGATTAGAGGAGCTTCTTTATGATGACATATCGGAGAGGTTAGGATCAACTCTTCCAACCTCATCAAAGGATTTCTTACTAACTCCTCCGATGTGATTGGAGGAGTTGTCCTTAACTTATACGATCTCCACTCTTTCAACCTTCTTATTAGAAATCTTAATACCAACTTCTCCAATCTTTATCAGAGAATTTAGTCCCTCGATCTCCAATTTAGACTTTCAAGCCTAATATCCAAGTTTTCAATCCTCAGAGAGCAGCATTGCTATGTCTTGATAATTTCAGTAACTCTTATAATTGTTTGATCATTTAGTTGTATTTCAGATAACGTGCTATAAATTTATTCTTTTTGTAAGTTCAAACATGTCACAACGAAATAAGATGGTGGAAAAAGCAACAGGGGTTGAGACATCTAGAAGCTCCCAACAAACAATAGAGGTAGAAATTGTCGAGACTATATATGATGATACGTCAGGACTTGTAGAGAAGGTTGGAGAGACCTTAAATTGGGGAGAAGTTTATTATATGTTCAAGAAGTCAAACTTCTCTCTGGAGGTGGAAGAGCTAGATGAACTTTAGGCATTCAAGAACATTAGAAAATCAAGAATCTTCAGGGTGGAAACTCATCCAGCGGTCTTCCCTTGTACAGACGCCATTTCATGGATTTTGAAGAACATAGACATAAATAGTCAATATGTCTGTAATGAAAGAAATGAACCTATAGCTTCATTCAAGCCTAACGATTTAGCTAAATGTTATCATATTGAAGCCGGGAACAAAATACTAGATATTCAACTCCTCGGTGAGTTGGAACTTACACCAAAAGATTTATTCCCTGGATGCTACAAGGCAGATAAGAAGTTCAAGTATAGGCCTAAGAGTCAGTACCCCACAACTAATTTAATTAGACCCTACCAGTATATGGTGGCCATGCTATGCAGGTTTTATAGGGTACCAGATGCAACTCATTTCCCCCTTTCATACATGCCCTAATTTATTTTTGTGCAGATGTGGGCTTTCATTCAATTGGGAAGACATATTATCTAAAAATCTCACCGTTTCCATCTCTTCAGTTACACAAGCACAACCAAGAACCTTTCCTAATTTCCATATGTCCTCATACCTCCTCGACATAATGTGTATTTCTCACAATTATCCAAATATGGGGTGGAGTTGGTTTCTCGTCAACATCACAATCCACATCTATTACAAAGTGATTTGGGAGCACAAATATTGTACAAAATATCAAAGAATTTGTGAACACTTCCTTGTTCCCTTATATGAATTTATCTTTTTCACCATCCTACCTTGTATGATAGACAAAGCTGTAGAAATCATAAGAAGAATCAAGGACTGGTATTTAATGGAGAACGATACCTATATAAGAATATATGGTGCGATGAAACCACCCCACCTACTCCCTCGGTTGTTCCTGACAAACTTGTGCTTCAGGGGGTAGCATATCAAGCTATCATACATGGGGTCAGAGGAATGCTATATAGATCAAGGAAAGCAATTTGGCCTCCACTACCTTTATGCATGGACAACTATTTCTTTGAGAACACAAAACAAGATCAAACAGAAGTGGACATCTTACTTTCCTACCACTTTGGAGAGAAATGATTCAGCAGGCAGGACCCTAAGAATATTGTCAAAGAGAACTTCAGTAGCATGAGGCTCCCATATAAATACACCATTGATTTTGGGACGAAGAGGAAATGCACCAAAATTCCAGGACATATGACGAAGTAATTTTCAACAAAGGTGGCCAACCAAAGTGGAGGATCTTCGATGAAGAAACATCAAGAGAAGTGACTAGGAGAGAAGTAGAACACAAGGAAGCTGGGAGATATTCTCCCATCTCTATGTCAACTCATTCAGGTTCCACTGAAGAGGAGGAATAATCGCCAGTAGATAAAAATATAAGAGACAAAGAGAAGGTGTTGAAAAATAAGAAAAACACTAAAACGAAACAAAATATCGAAGCCAACAAAGCAAAGGCTAGAGAAAAAGATGAAGCAAAATCTAAAGTTGAGGCCGAAGAAAAATCTATTGCAAAAAAGGAAAAAGAGATGGTAGAAGCAATAAGAGTAGAAACATAATTAGAAGAGAAGGAGGAAAAAGAAGCAGTAGATAAAGTTGTTGAAGAAGAAAGATAGAGGAATAATACAAAGAACAAAGAAGATGAAACACACCCGATGGACTTGGATTTCCGAGGAATGTCCACCTCAGGTACAAAAGTAGAGACAACGAGAAGTGGTTTATTCCTTGGGCTCTGGGAGCCTTTTCAACGAACAGAATTATTGGATCTAGGAAGATTCACCTATAATAGTAAAATTTGTAGAATTGTGCAAGAAAGAGTTAAATAGGTGCCAGTGACAGAAGGAGCCCCTATATTAGTGGTTACTCAAGTCCCCATCATAGGAGATGTCAGGGAAGACCCATTGGAAACAACTTGGGATGATTCTACATTTATGGATGCAACCATAGACAATATACAAAGGCTATGACAACATAATGAAGAAAAGGAGGCAAGGATCAAGGAGCTAGAAGAAATACTTCGTCAAGTAAAGATCGATGAAAGAAACTTCCTCAACTTTAAAGACAGTGACGAGAAGGTTAGAAATGACCTAGAAGGTTCCATTATTGACATGTATGCTCATCTACGCTTGCTCCAAGATACAACTACAGTGATCATCGACCAAACTAACTAGATACAAATGAAGCTGACACACTACAACACTATCCGTGAAGGTATAACTAACATTGATACGTGGATAGAGGAAAATAATGATGCACCTCCTAAGTTATATAGGCCATCAAAATTTGAGAGAAAGACCGATTTGTATGCATTGGATCATTTCCAACAGATAGGACCAAGAGATGATAGAGAAGTAACTAAATCTATGGAAATATGTTCCAGAATCCACAAGGTTGCTCAGGAATTGATCAGAAATGGACACCTCCCAAAGTTAGATGAACTTGGAAAAAACCTAGCAGCAGAAGAAATGGTAAATAAAGTTCAGGTCAATGCAAATTGAAGGAAGCAAATAGCTAAAGCAACTACCTTTGTATCCATCGACCTTATTGATCAACATCTGCTACATCCAGTAAATCTTCATACGATGGTGCAAACTTTCATGACAAAGTTAAAAAGGGATATGAGCACCCTCGATGATAGTATTTCTCTGAACAATGGAACATTAGAGAATCAAACATATCGGAGGATTGAATCACTCTACAACTAGTGGGAAGTCTGGACGACCTACCTTAGACGCAAAAGTTCATAAGAAAAGGACATGATACCTGCCCTTTTTTCGTTCTTTTCCTACTCTTAATTTCATCTTTTGTTACACACTTATCATTAGGGAAGAGAAGATGAACCATTTTGTAACTGCCTCTTCCAGAAAAAAACAAAGATACACATGGGAGTTAATAACTTTTGTATAAAATAGGGTAGAAGCTCATTTGATAGGGACATTTTGGATTTTCAAGCATTGTATAGACCCAAGAAAATTTCCGAGAACTTATACACTATTAATGAATATTGAGAATCCCTCGGAGCCAATAGATTATAGAAAGAATTATGTGTAGAAATGGATTAGATCTTTGAACTACTTTAAGTGAAGATAATTACTATTTCTATGGACTATAAGAATGCTTGTTTGTTGTAGAATGATTCTCATGCAATATTTTTCATTCTGCAGTTATTGATTTTTCTTTGAATATTTAAATGCCTTGAGATTTGTGGGTTGTTATCATACACTTTTTTGTGATCTAGATTAATTTGATTATATAAATTTGTATGCACTTGTCTCCAATATTTCCCTTTTGTTAAAGCTAACTGTCTAAAATTTGTGTAGGATTTTGGTCACATTGATAACTCACCAGTTTCTCTAGTGTGCTCCCATATAGGATAGGTTAACATATATTAGTGATAGATTAGTCATATTTGCATGCATCTTCATCTACATATTTGCATTACAATTTCACCATCCATCCGCCTCATCGATACACCAGACCTTAACCGGTGTGAAAACCAAAAGACACCAACAAATGGAAATCGATCCAAATTCCAAATGGGACTCCTAATTTAAATGGTGTATAGTCTAGTTGGGACCATATACAGGGGAGTGCCCCTTGTTGTTGTCAGGTAAATTTGAACTCATCAACAAAATTGGCGCTAGAAGGAGGGCCATCGTTTATGGCTTATATACATGAATTAAACAATAACCAAAATTAGTCTTCAATGAGCAATCCCAACCCTCAACCTACCTTGTTCCCTTGGGTCGAGTATGAAAAATAAGTTACCTACAAAGACTCAAAGTCTAATTTCATAAGTGCCTCCGATAGTCCTGAGATAAATACTGAGACTTGGTTTCGCATACCACAAGAAGAGCTTCACGAAACTCGTAGAATTATACGCGGTTACACAAAATTGCTTGGAAAATTACCTACAGCCTCTGAAATCCCTAGGAGAAAAGTGACCCATGTAGAACGTCCTAACATGGATCTTTATTTTTTTGTTGACTCTGTAGACAACCTTATTGAAACCGCATTACAAGAGGTCCCAATACCTTTGAGAAAATATGGATGTTTCCTTATCGAACGTGAAGAAGAACTTGAAGGTGAACAACCAGAAATCACCATAGAAAAACTAATGGGAGAAAACTAGATCCAAAAATAAATTATACCACGATGGAGATCCCAAGGAGATCTCAATTTGGCTGGACAACTTCATGAAATTCCAAGGAAGTTGATAAACTCCTCCTGAAATTGAACCCAGACAAACTAGGATCCCCGAAAGATCATGTTAATAATTTGTTTTTAGCCATACACCTTCTAGGTGATGAACATGATGACGTAGTGTGTAGGCTATTTCCTATCATTCTACCATTTTTCGCTAATTACACTCCCTCCATATTTCCCCTCAACCCTATTTTTCCCTGTTCACATGACAATTAATTAATGATGTGTTATGGATGGATTTGCATGTATCTCGTGTCAATTTTGGAGAAAAATTTGGGTTCATGTAAGTAGAGTGTCATGTATGGTTTATTGAGAGATTCATTACCAACAAAATGTTTCTACAGGATGAAATTTTTTAGTAGAGGAAGCAATGGTCGAAATAATAGAGGCAGGGGAAATTGGAATCAAGGCCATAGGAGGCCTAGATTTTCTATCCATTTTTTACGTTGACCCATAAGAATTGAACCAACTATTCCAATATGGGTTCTTTAATTGGGTTGGCCATGGGATAATGCATCCTCAACTAGAAATACCCCCTTTCCATCCTCCTAAGAATATTCCTGGCATTTCCATTCCTCCACATGTTCCCTTGCATTCTGAATTCCCCACAAATGACGGTTGACAAGATATTTCCAACCAACTTGTCTCTCATCATCGTGGTTGGCCCATTATGTCATTTCATTTACCGACACCTGTTAGTCCCAATACCCAAATTGTCCATGCTATTTTGCCAGTTCATTCTTCACACTCCAGTAAGAGATTGAAAATTGATATTCTCCAACCTATGCAAGACAAAGGAAAAACAACTTCTTCCCCTTCTTCTCCCTCCATTGATTCCTCTAAATCTATGTCTTCCTACCTTCATTTAAAGGATGACTTCTCCCATGTGATCAATGATATACAACCCCAAGGGTCCAATCAACCACGAGCTACTTTAGAAAAGTGTAAGAGAAACAACATTGAGAAAAGGAAAATTGTCTCACAAAGTGGAAAATATGGTTTTTAAATTATGTTTTATATGATTCAGTTGATGAGGACAATGTTTAATGGTTTTCATCATTTTTGGACAACAAGCCCTATTTTTGATATTTTGTGGATAATGTA
>SNQJ01S0007228.1:146400-170227 GCA_010110895.2 Picea sitchensis | reverse complement strand
GATATGATATAAATTATTCTTGATATTTAAATATCCAGTTTAAAAGATCTTCAAGGGAGTTACAAAGGTGTCATATGGTCAAACCGATTATCTTTTCTGTGTGATATGTCATGATTTAAAAATAAGATATTCACGGGAGTCACAAGGGGTTCCACCTACCTAGTTATTATTAACTAGCACAGCCGCTAACTCGCGGCTGAGAACGCCGAAAGGTATCGGTTAAGAACGTGTTCCCCCAGAACGTGTGTTTCCAATAAAAAACGTTTGTAGTAATTTGTCTGTGGTAATATGAAACGTTTGATTGCATTAGGTTGATAAATGGAACGTGGCAATTACATATCCTTACAGTAATTTTTTAATGTGATTAGGTAAATGTTAAAATGTAAACATGTTAACGGATGCCTTAATAAATGCAAGAAAGTTATGAACAATAAATATGATCCATTGATTTTGAAGGACGACTAAGAATATGCCAGCATCTTCAATGCATAGCCATCAGATTAGGGTTTAAGGTTAAATAAGGTTAAAAGATCATTAATTGTGCCCATTGTCAATAGGTGTATGCCTTTCGGCGTAATTAATATACAAAACTACATTATTATTATTTATTTATCCTAAACTAACTAGTTAAGTTAAATCAACCTAACTAAAGTAAGTAGTTGCACTACTTCAACTTACTTGGAAAGAATAAAAGCTCAATGAGAAAAAGAGACAAAGGGGATAATAGAAGGAGAAAACAAGACTAAGTTTTTCTCTTTAGTTACATGAGATAGTTTCAGTTTTCATTCATTTATGAGTTTATTCAAAGCCTAATTCTCTTCTTGACAATGGGGTCTTATTGTAGAAATCAAGGTTCAAGACTTAACCACACTTTTCAGAGGCTTGTTTTAGAGGTTTTGATTCATCCTTGATAGTTTTTGTATTCTTGTATGTTTGTGAATTAAGTTTCATGGCTAATAAATGATATCTTGCAGAGTCAAAATGGCAGCAGTTGTGGCAAGATGATCCAAATTATTAATTTCAGTTTTACTTTACTGTCAGAGTCTTTTTGTATGGTGTTCATCGGGGATCTCTAAATCAGACTTTGGTCCATCCCCTCCCAAGGTTTTTGTAAAGATAAACATACTTTTCTTATCTCAGAATGAAATAAAATCATATTGTTATTCTATCTCATACATGTGTATTCACGACTTTGTTACTTTTCTCTTTTGATCTCCATGTTTACTTTATCGCAAAATATGTGTACATTCTAGTATATTTTATAAACTTTATTTTATATTGCAACATATTTAAATTATAAAATCATCATCAATCCTTGTAATTAATAATTGAGTATTGGGTGAATATTTTGAGGCTATAAACCCCAAGCGACATTCCCAACTATCTTGTCCTAGCTAGGCAATATATGAAAATGACTGAGTAAGGTAATCCATACCTTTTCCTCAACATTATTGTGTTGATGATGAAGGGTTGATTACAAAGATAATTTGTTCAAGCTGACATCCATACATTTCATTAAAATATGATTAAATATTAACAACATGTAACATTAACACACACATTCATTGGACACATGATCAACATAAGAAAGGGCATAAATAGTTGTAGCTTTCATTTTATTCATTCAACCAGTCACATACATAAACCAAGAGACTCATCATTTATCAAAACCAACTCTCTGTTCTCTTACACCTTCTCACAGTAGTTCATTACAAGGTGCCATGCACTTTCTCCCAAAAATTGCATGTAATAAAAAAACCAGACTCACAAAAAAACTCTTACAAAACATAGCCAGACTTGTCTCTCAATGGAGAGAGCTTAGAGCTAACTGAAAAAAATAGACCATAATAGAAACAATCACAATAGAAATAACCAAGAATTTACTAACTCCCTCTCTATTATCATTTTTCCTTTTTGTTTCCTTCCCTACTATGGCACTCTATAACATTCAATTATGTTGAATTCTAGTCCCGTACACTTCTACCACCCGCATGGAGTCCACATCACCTCTTTGGAGTCATGTCAGTCTTAAGTAAATTTCTATCTCATCCCTTAACTGCTCCATGATCTCTCATTTTTTTTGAGTTAATCATTCCAGAAGATTTCCCAAAGATCCTTTTCTTGACTTTGGTGTGCATGTGGTATCTTCTTTATTTCTTGCGTGCATAATAGAACTTTGGAATGACACACATTCCTTATGTCATACCTTGCACAACTACTAGAGTGCGTGTAAAACTATAGCACATGCACAACTATGTTTGTGCATGCATGATCCTTATCCAAAACTTTGGGTTCCAACAACCCCCCACCACTATTATTTGGCTCATCCTTGAGCCAATGGATTCATTGAGTAACTAACATGACAAAAGGAACCATCTTGTTGAGTTCCTAAAGGAACTCCTTGAACTGACTATTAGATTCATTAAGGGTGTCATGAAGTTCCTGGGTGAGATTAACGACCTCATCTGCATCAACCGTCGTAGCATGAGGAGATGTTAGGTCCATCATATCCATATTTTTTATCATAGGGGTAGTGGCAAGATACATGACTTTCAAGTGGGTATAAAATACTTAGGCCTTATCGATCACGTTATTTTCCAACTATGAAATCATTTTCTACTCCACCTGGGCCACAATGATTGTTAGAAATATTGTTGTCATTGATGTCGAACACATGGTGATCCTATAGATATCCAAGATAAATATTACAAGCCTACAAATATCCAAGATAAATATTTAAATATGGAGATTTTTGAAACTATTACTTTTGGATTTTTGATGACTAGTTTGGATGCCCTATATTTGAAGGAATTTTTACACTACATGCCTAGATAAAAATGGGAGCACAAGTTATATGGATGGAAATATTATTCCATGAAATTTCCAACAGTATATGGCATTACCTATAACTCCCTAGGAATGATGAGATATGATTTTTTCTATCCAACAACCTAACCAAAAAATTTAGGTCGGCTCAACCAGTCTTTACAGGTTGGCCCAGAAAGTGGGGATATAATTACTATAAACAAAAGATAGATGTGTGCATTTTTAGTGAAACCAATCAAGAGATCAAATCTGAGGTGTGAAAAAGTGATATGAGGTGTGTTAAATGTGTTGGGGTGTCATTTTTGGATATAAAGGTGTGAAAGAGAAGTATAAGGGATTTTCTTGGGGTCTTTGTTGTTCTCAAGGTGCACTATTATGAGGCTGTGATGTTTCCATATGTGTTATTCTAATGTTATGATGTTTCCATCACTGTGATGCTACTTTATGCGCCATTCTGATGTTGTGATGTTTCCATGTGTGCTATTATGATGTTGTGATGTTTCCATCATGGATTATATTCTGAAATGATGCTATGAAGTTGTCCAGCACATGAAGGTTACATGTGACTACGGTTTGAAGGATTTTCTATGGAATGAAGCATGCAGGTGAAGTCATAAGTGCTCTATGTATGAAGATCCTAGATTGGTGTCTACACATATCTTATTGAGTTGGTGCTCAGGTGATGGTATTGGTGTCTCCAACAAGTTAGTGCCCGCAAATATTGTAACAATAGGTTGGTTCTTATGGGTGTTGTTGGATTGGTGCTCAGTCGAGGAGATTGATGTCTTCAGTAGTTTGGTGCCTACATATTGCTAATTTAGTGCTTGGTTAAGGATATTGGTGTCTCCAATAGTTTTCGGCCTACAATCTTTGTAATAGTAGGTTGGTGCCTACATGAATTTATAAAGATAAGTTTTATTATTTTCTCCTGATTGAGTTTCCATGTTAAACTCTGTGCATTGTGATTTGAGTTTATGTGTGATTATTGTTTCTCAGTTAAAGAATGATTGATGAATGGTTAAATAAAGTAAAAATTATGTTATATTGATTCACTTTGGTATGATAAAGTTCAACAATGTGATATCTAAAGATTTCCTTAGGAGACAATTTATCTATAAGTTCAACAATCGATATCAAAGAAGGTTCCTTCAGAGACAATTTATCCTCTATAAGGAAGACACTGAGCACATATGGATTGTAATGAAGGTATCCCTACAAACATAGCTCCTTTGTTTAATGGAAGAAAATATTCACCATGGATTATACGAATGAAGGTATATTTGTAGGACCTTGGGTTTGGTATTTGGGAATCAGTCACAACAAGTTATACATATGAAACTGGGAAGGAGTCAAGTGAAAACAATGAAAAATAAATATAGATCATCTTGAGTGACCTACCAGATTATGATATTGTCAAGATAATGAAGTGTACAACAACTAAACATATTTGGGATAAGCTACAAAACAATTATAAAGAGATATTTAGTGAATATGGATCCAATGACTATTCCCTTCACGAGTCAGAGACAAAATAAGCACTAGTTGTGAGAAATCTAAAAGGAGGACATGGAAAAACCAAAGAAAGGGAATATAGTGATGATAAATAAGAATCTCTCTCCATAACCATGGAAACAAAACCCACCAATGAAGAACATGAATATAATTAGAAATAAAATCTAGATTCAGAAGAAGAAGACATTGATGGGGAAGTGAATCTTGAAGCAAAACTCATTAGTGCCTTAAAAGAAATAGACAAAGTCATGGAAGAGAATATAAAGAAGAAGGAGCAATTACAAAAACATGAAAATAAGGATCATGATATGGAAGAAACAAATAAGACAATAATTATCATGAAGACTCAACTAGAAGAGGCAAAAAGGGTAGAAGAAGTGGTGTGAAGAAAACTGAAAGAAAATGAAGAAAATTGTGAGAGGCTAGAAGTTAAAATAGTTTCCTCAAGAAAGGAACTAGAGAAAATAACTGATCAATTGAAAAAAATCTTGAAGTTTGGAAAGAGTACTGAAATATCAGATAATATTTCCAGTTTCCAAATGTCACAATTCATCAAGATAGGTCTCAGCTACAATAGAAAACAAAATACCATCGAGGGAGATGCAAGCATTAAAGTCACAAATCCATTAGAAAAAGAAAATGAAGAAAAGAATGAAATCTATGATAATATTCTCAAAGGCTCCACCAAAAATGAAAGCAATAGTAGGAAAGGAAATGATGACCAACATAAACTCAATTCTTCTCAAAAGAACAACAACAATAAGTTCAGAAGAGTTGTTCCACCACAAATACCTTTCACAAACTGATACCAAAATCGCTTTTTAGGCTACTGTTTTTCTTGCAATAATTTTGGTCATAAATAAATAGATTGTAGAGCTTATGCAATAAGTGATCATATGAGAGATATAAATAGATGTTCTTAAAAAATCTCAAAGGATTATTATGTGAGCAACAAAACCAGAAGTTCTCATGGGTTTTATAACAAACACTGTAATTCATTTTATCCTCTACTTGATATTAAATGTTATAAGTGAAATAATTACAGCCACATAGCATGTGACTGTAGAAGAAACATGTTAAATTCTCCTAAACAAATCAGGGAAGAACATGTTCTTACCAAGCATAGAGAAAAATACACTAGGGTGTGGAAAATGAAGAAAGAAGTACAAAAGAAGGAAGAATGTGGACTTGCACTTTATTCTCAAAATGAAGGGAACCAATGATACATTGACAGTGGATGTTCAAAATGCATGAGAGGGGACCAGACCAAGTTTCTCACCTTGAAGGAAGTAATGTTACTTTTGGAGATAAGGCTTCTACAAGGATAGTTGGAAAAGGTATTCTTAGTCTTGATAACGGAAAGACTAAGACAAAAAGTGTCTTGTATGTTGAAGGGTTAAAGCACAATATTCTAAGTGTCAGCCAAATGTGTGATCTAGATTACAGCCTCACATTTCATTCGAAAGAGTGTGAGATGAGGAAAGCAACTTCATGAAGATTAGTGGAAAATGAAAATAGAACCTCAAGAGATGTATATGTACTCGATAAATTCAAAGGAGAAAAATGTTGTATGGGAGTGATATATCTCTCATATTTTCAGTAAATGGAAGAACAAGATCAGAGGGAGAAACCATTTTCCATTTATTTCAAAGGGAGATAAGTTGTAGATAAAGGAAGAATTGCAGACATAAGGAAAGTTGCAGATATGGAGAGTATCAAAATTGACTAAGGGTTTCCATCAATGACAAAGGGGGAGATTGTTGGAAATATTTTTGTCATTAATTTCAAAGATAGAGGGAGCCTAAAGATGTCCAAGATAAATATTACAAGCCTACAGATGTCCAAGATAAATATTTCAAGATGGATATTTTTGAAAGTATCACTTTTGGATTTTTGATGACCAGTTTGGATACCCTATATTTGAAGGAATTTTTACCCCACATACCTAGCTCAAATAGGATCATAAGTTATATGGCTGGAAATATTATTCCGCGACCTTTCCAATGGTATATGGAATTCCCTCTAACTCCCTAGGAATGAGGAGATATGATTTTTTCCCTCCAACAACCCAGCCAAAAAATTGAGGTCGTCTCAGCTAGTATTTACAAGTCGGTCTAGAAAGAGGGGATGGAATTACTATAAATACAAGATATATGTGCGCATTTGTAGTGAAACCAAGCAAGAGATCAATTCTGAGGTGTGCATAAGTGATTTGAGGTGTGAAAAGGTAATATGATGTGCACTAAAGGTGTTGGGGTGTATTTTTGAGATCTAAAGATGTGCAGGAGAAATCTAAGGGATTTTCTTGGGGTCTTTCTTATTCTCAAGGTGCACTATTATGAGGTTGTGATGTTGTTGTCACTATGATGTTGTCGTATGTGTTATTCTAATGTTGTGATGTTGTTGTCACTGTGATGTTGTCGTATGCACCATTTTGATGTTTTGATGTTGTCGTCACTATGATGTTGTCATGTGTGCTATTATGAGGTTATGATGTTGCCATCAAGTATTATATTCTTGAATGATTCTATGAAGTTGGCTAAGGCATGGAGGCTACATGTGACTAGGGTTTGAATGATTATTTGTGGAATGAAGCATGCAAGTGAAGTCATAAGTGATATGTGTATGAAGATATTGGATTGTTGTCTACATATATCTTGTTGAGTTGGTTCTCAGGTGAGGGGATTGGTTTCTCCAGCAGGTTGGTTCCTGCAAATATTGCAACAATAGGTTGGTGCCTACATGTGTTGTTGGGTTGGTGCTCAATTGAGGAGATTGGTGCCTACATTTTGTTGAGTTGGTGCTGAGTTAAGGCGATTGGTGTTTCTAGTAGGTTGGTGCCTACTATATTTGTAACAATAGGTTGGTACCTTCTTGAATTTATAAAAATATTTTTTATGGTTTTCTCCTGATTGAGTTTCCATGTTAAACTATGTTCATTGTGATTTGAGCTTATATGTGATTATTGTTTCCGAGTTAATGAATGATAGATGAATGGTTAAATAAGGTAAAAAGTATCTTATACTGATTCACCCCCCCTCTCAGTATAGACAAAAGTTCAACATTGATTTCCTTTGTCTTGGTCACTATTGTAACATAGACTAAAATTCTAAATAAAATTCAAATTTTTAAGAATTTTTTAGATTTTAATCTAATTTTGATTTGTTAGACTTATTTGTCTTCTTTTATTATTATTTTTGTTTATATATTAGGTTTACCTTTTAATAACCTATTATTTAATTTAGTTTTAGCTTTAATTTCAGTTTAGTTTTATTTTAGACTTTATTTTGTAAATAGTTTAGATATTAGATTTAGATTGTATTGTTACATTTTTATTGTGATTTATATGTTATAGTTTTTTATTTATTACTTTAAGGATCAAACAAATTTCGAAATACCTTTTTGGAGAAAATTGCATGCTTAAAATCAATGACTTGGATTATTTGTGTGTAGATCAACGGTTCTTGTTTCTTCTTGGAGTCCCTTATCGGAGTCATATAGCTGCAACATCTTTGTAATGGTCTCACCGACGGATGGTTAAGATGCATTCACGACTTTGTTGGGCGCACACAAGATCAACAGTCTAGAGTTAATATCATGGTCACTTGTCAGAGTTCCTCATTCACTTGCAGCTTCGAATTGGGTTCTCCGATGAATTAATTAGATTTGATCGTAGACCTGTATCAAGAGATATCGATCAATGGTCTAGATTTAATATCATACCCCAAGGTTTTCTCCTGCTAGATGGTGTGTCAGTGTGCCATCACAAAATTAATGAGGCCAATCAATGACTGCCATGTGTACACCTACAAACACCAAATACAGAGGTCAAAAACCCCAAAACCAAGTGACAGGTGTCATGTCCATTCACAATGTCAACACTTTTACAGACCAATGTTGAGTTTATGTTTGTCCCGATGAAGTTAGCATGATGTTTCTAATTCCTTAGTGGATTTTGAGTTTTTGAGCATATTAGATCGACAATCCTCATTTTATTTTGGTATCTTCGATTGATGACTAAGATTAAATGTCGGAGCTACCCCGTCGGAGTCTTACAAATTAGACCACTCTGAAAGCTACTTTCATATGGAAGGTTGGTTGAGAGTCTCAAACTCCTATCAAGTGAGTAAAATTGATGGATGATATTACATCTCGGAGTTTCCCGTCGAACTCCAAAATGTTTTGCAGCACCGATGACTGCCTACTGATGGATGTCTTAGATTTGATCTTGGACCTATGACAAGTGAAATAAATCAATGGTTCATATTTCTAGTCCAAAGGAACTCTGACAGATGACCTAGAATCGTCATAGGTCTCTGAGCTTATCAGATGTCATGCCAGTTATCCAGGTGGCATACCAACTCATCTCATGTTAGTGCCTACCATGTATCCATATGATGTCAGCATGATGTCATCTAGGTCTAAGTCATTAATTCTACAACACCTTAGATTGACGGTCCTTATTTTTTCTCAACAACTCCAATCGATGGTCGTTATTTTTTCTCAACAAATTCGATTGACGGTTCTGATCTATTATCAGAGTCATTTTTTCAGAGTCCCACAGACTTGGTCTCTCCAATGGAGCGCTCGAAGGATGGTTTATATCATTTCAAGAACTTCTCCTATTGACAACCCAAATTCAATATCAGGGTCCTTCATTATCATGATTCCATGACATTTTTCCAATAGGACCAACCATCAGGTGACATGTGTCACACCTAGATTCCACTTCAACACTAGTACAAGCATATGTCGAGCTTCCACGTGTACTAGTTGAAATCATCAGTGACTGTACCTTTTCTCCGATGGATGCACATATAACTAACAATCCACATTTCTCTTATGGAATATCCGATGGACGATTGAGATTAAGTCTCCGATCTTCCTCAATAGAGTCTTCATCCTCTCTATGAATTTGAATTGAACATTAAGATGAATGGTGTAGATATTATTTCAAAATGTTGTGTTCAGAATGAAATTAAAAGTATGACCCCAACATGATTATCCAAATGGGAGGCTTAAATTTATTCTCAGACTTTTTTACTACCCCAATGAGTGGTCCAGATTTGATGCTGGGTATTAAAGTAAAACTCTCCAATGAAGCATTGTTTCAACAAATTAATAGCTTCCATGTGTTCAAAGGGGATCAAATAGTAAATCCACGTCCCACAACTTAAAAGTAACATAGAATCAAGGTTCTGGAGCTTGTCTACTTTGTATTCAAACTATTTATGAAAACCATTTTTTATATAAATCCAAATAAAATAATTTACCCAGTGAATGTGGGATTGATAAAAATAGATCAACGGTCATAATGGTATATTGGGGATGATCCAACAGATGCCTCTTTTCATGTCTATTACAATTTTTATTTGGATAACCAGTCAACATAATGAGGAAGTTTCGCTTAAACAGTTGAAGAGATTCAGAGATTATCTAATCAGATTGACATCTTTAGAATTCAAAGATATATCGAGGATCAAATAACAAATTATTTTGTAATTTCTCTGTATAAATATCCATTCAAAAGATTGTGAACGAGACTTTTCACACCTTGAGAAAATACATACCTTTCGATAAAAAATGTTTCTACAGAAGATAGAGGGATTCATATTTTCATTTCTAGGGTTTATGTTCTTTTGCTCTATGTTTCCATAAATCATTCTCTTCTAATTAGTTTATCCATGCCATAGTTGTTGCAACTTGATACAACTTCCACTGCAGTAAATTATAAAACAATTGCAGAAGTACAAAATTTTCTCTACTTTGTTCTGAGTTAAGTAAGACCTGTACTTTTATATTTTCTTTAAATTTTTCATATTTCATGTCATAGGTAAATTCTCTGCTATTTATTATATTGCATATGAAGTAACATTTTTCAAGCTTGGATGCATTACTTCTTCTTTCAATTATTGTTTATCTCAGTTGTGCTTTCATCTTATTAATTTTTAAAGAACTTTATGATGATATTATGCCTCTTTATTTATGATTATTATTCATTGAAAGCTTAGATTAAATTAGAGGTATTAAAATATCATTTTAATCAATTGAAATTATTATTATGATATGCCTTTACATTGTTTTTTGAGCCTAGAACAATTTCATGAAAAAAAATCACGATGTTTGTCATTGCAGTTTGGTGCTCACTTGGAGGTAGAGAATCCAAATTGCTCTTTCGCTAAGAGAACTCTACTTCCATGCGAATTATGTTGATGAAGTGAACATCCTTAAATTTCCCCATCTCGGATCCTATAAAGCTAACATTAATGGGTAATGGAAACTCTGGTATATGTCTGTCCCAAATGACCTTTGGCTTTTTACGAGCCTGTGACCTGCTCGACGAAGCCATTTCAAACTGTATTGTTGAGTGCTCATGGTAGTGTCAATATATTGATGGATGAACCAAAATATCGAGTTGGACTCATCGACTATGCCCCTGCTCATTTATGACTTTCTCCACCTTTTGCTATGTAGCTCTAAAGTCCTAATCGTAGACCAAAAATAATAATCCAAGATTTCAAAAAGGGAAATATTCATTCTAGTGAGGGAAGGTTTCCATCCAATTACGATGGTATGATCTATTGAGGCATGTGTCAAGCCATTACTAACTCAACGTGTAGTATGTCCCTCCTTGAGAACCACCTAGACATTAATGCTTGTATCATCCAGTCACCCCCCCACCGTCAATGGGGGTGGAAGGATTGTCCTACCTTTTGGCCATCGTTGATGTTATCAGGAAACTCATCCACATAAGTATTCCATCCATCCTCTTGCATTCAAGATACATTCAAATTATTCTTTATTGTCAAACGTGCATGATCTCTAGACATAATCTTGGTAATTATCACTAAGTATTGCCAAAATGTGCTAACCCTTGGGAAATGTATGATGGAAAGGTTGATATTTAATTCATGGAAAGGTTATGCCTCCTTAACTCATAGTATGATGTTGATGAAATTGTACATGTGAAATTATTATTCTTCGAGGGGTGTCGTGCATGACTCCTGCATACCCCTGCATCAATTTTCCCTGTTTAATCTACCGTGATGACCCCTGGTGGGTCTAAACGCTTTTTCACATGGATCCAACTTCTCAATTTCCACCATGGAGGGTATGCACATGTTTCATCTGTATCTGAGGGTGTCCAATAACTTACCACTATTCCCTTCATCTATGCACAACTCGTCTATTTTCTCAATAGGGGTGATAAGGAATGAATGTGTGAACTTTCTCTATATTATAGTATGTTGAGTGTTCATATCCATCTTTCTCTCACGTGGATTACCTTTTGGTCTTTTAGGAATCCAAGGAACTAGACGGATGAAAAGTATTCTCAACAAAGCACATTGAATTTTCATATATTTGTTTCACGAACCCCATTGTTTCTTAGACAACCAATTCATTTCGCAAGAACATATATGTTGGAGGATATCTACCCTCGGCCTCAACCTTTACCTTATCAAATATTCCACCGCTATCCATTCACATAACTTCTCCCAGTGCACTTATCACCATTGCATGGGTATATGGGTTAACACTATATTGAGGTCACACAACTACTGGAGGGGAGGGATATGTTGCATCCAAATAATGAACGTATCCACCTAATCTATCCCATCAAACCGGTAAGAGGAGAATTCTTCGTCGTGCACCTTAGTGGTAATTCGGGCGCATCTCCTTGTAGATATTTTATGTATCTTGTTCTTCCACCTCTCTATGGAGTCCTCCAAATAATTATCATATGTCTTCATACTCCTCCAACTCAATTCCCCATCTTCTATAGGATTGATGTAATCCTCCCTTCACATCATGATCTAGTAGATATTTTCAATTACAAAGCTCTATTGATGCTCATTCATGGGCTCATTGTATCCTTCACTTCCATTTGGATATAATGACAAAATCAAGTGGAGGGTATTCACCTCAAATGACATCAAACTCTTCTTCAAATTCAACAAAGCATTGTTGTCAAAGGCCCAATCAATGCCAAGTAAGATAGGGTAGGGATCAAAGTCATCCATGATATCTATAACTTCAAAGTCTACCTCCATATTCACCCCTTTTATGTTCACTTCGACCTGCTCTATACGACCTATAGGATATAATATGTATTGATTCACCGACGAAATATGAATGGGAGACCACACCAATTTTGGTTTACCCATCAACTGCTATAATTTATTAGGAAAGATGGTCACATTAGATACCTGATCCAACATGACACAGTCCATCTCATAACTTATGAGTTCAATCATCATCTTCGACTCTCATCCTGTGTGCTTATTTTTATTGACCTGGCACACGTTTCTTTCTAATAGGAGGGATGATATAGCTATGGCAATCCCTTCTTCCCCGATGCAGGTTGTTAACGTATGCGTCAACTTTCTCGCAGGATCAGGATTGCTTAACAACTTCAAACATCAATGCAAGAAGTTACTTACTTGGTATTTGATTTCTACTTCACGACCCATGTTGCATAAATATTCTTCTCGTGATGTGTTCTTCATCTATTCATGCACATGGTCCTCTATTTCCTTTTGTTCAGCTCGTCGCAATTTTTCTTTTCTCCTAGCCTCTTCCAATGACCTTTGTGTCACATGCTATATCTCCTCGCGCACATGATCTTCCTCCAAAGACCTATGTGTGGCACATTGCAATTCTTCATGATATCTAGCTTCCTCCAATGATCTATGCATCACTTGTTGTACTTCCTCATGGATCTGAGCCTCCTTGAGTGACTTTTGTGTTGCATGCTACAAATCCTCTCACAGTCTTTCTTCCTCTAAATCCCTTTGTGTGTCGTGCAAAAAATGATTCTACTGTCCAACATCAAAATTAGGAGGGGGTTGTGCTACCTTTCTAAAATCCCCCTATGTTGTTTGACCCAAGATTTATCTATGCTCAAAGTCCATTCCCGTCTTCACTTAGTCTCAAGTTATCATCCGCACATCAAATTGCTCATCCTTCTTTTGATTCTCGTGCGACTTTGAATTCACCATGTTGCAATGTGCCTTCTTCTCTTCCCACTTCTTCAGTAAGTCAGGACATTCCTCTTTGATATGCTTGGTACTATAGCAGTACCCACAAAGAGTGCACGATTTAGTACAAAATATTGACACATGGCCTATCTCACCACATTTAAAACAAGTGGGGGGTCTTCCTCCACCTCTTCCATATCCTCGTCCTTAGCCTTGTTCATCTCCACCTTTGGGACCTCCTTGATATCCACCTTGGTCAAAACCTCCACGGTCACCACCCTTTTGCTCTTCATGAATCCAGAATACATCATGGGTGTGGTCCTACATCAACTAAAGTGATCAACGATTGTTCACATCATGCCCCATGAATTTTCAAAATTCATGGAATTGGGTATGATGCATCTTTTGATATTTCTCTAGTGTCAGGAAGAGGGGTGGTATATGTCCCCACTATCTGCAAATCTCACACCATTCCATATAAGGTCCAATTGGAAATGTATTTTGGTGCACCTGTCTCCATATAATTTCCCAACATAGGACACTCATCCCTATAGTGAACTTCTAATCAACACATTGTACACCATACATTCTTGTGAACCACCTTTACCTTTGCCATATCTTGCAACTACATTGTCATTTTGACAATATGAGACTGCATCTACACCAAACTTGATGATATTTCTCCTCCTCTTGGTGTAGACTCCAAGCACATTACAATATCTACGACCTCTACCTGAGTGGTCACCTTCTGTTGGGTGAGTAGGACTCATATATGGGGAAGAAATCCCACAGTAAATCATTCTCTATTATGCATCTCCTAGATTTGGAGCATCAACATGTCCAATAAGGTCTTGAACCGTTGGTCATAGTACCACATGATTTCTCTTGGTTCATGCTTGATCTTCTTAATATTTGTAATGAATTAATATTTAGACTTAGGCTTCTGAAAATCCTTAAGAATATCTCTCTTGATCACGACCAGGGACCTCATTTGTCCCACTAGCATAGTAGCCTTGCACTCGTGTACCATGTCAGGTCTCTAGCCCTGAAAGTGGTCTCCAGCTTCACAATATCTGATGCTTCATCTGTGATCCTCTTCACAGACCATATCGGCTAAAACATAAACCAATGCTTCTCTACATCATCCTTACCTATCACATGGAACATGGGTATCCTCATAGTGCTATCCTAATTCACCATCCTCAATATAAGACTATGTCCTCTTGAATGACTGCTTGATGTTAGGGATATTGGTATTGATATTATTCCTTGCAAAGTATTTCTTTCTTTATATTCTTCTTCACTCATGTCTTCTCTCCTTTATTCTCCTACTATTTATTCTACTCCCATAGTTACCCTATCTGTTGTACTTTCTTCTTGGTTACAAATGTGCAATGGGGGTGGTTCAAAGGGGGGTTACCTCCATCTTCTTCCATCATTTTTTGTGAGGTAACCCATATATTTTCCTACCTGTAGTTGTGCAAGACCATCCACTATTGCTAACTCTTATTTCCCTCCTCTTGGGGGTCCTTCATCATCCTCTCCTACCTTTGTGCCTCATCTTCCTATGAAATTGCGATATCTCACAACAACCAAGGGTTTCATACTTTGACTTCTCGACCCCTTCAACCACTTCTTCTGGTATCTTCATTGGATACCCTATGCCTAATGTCGTGCCTCTTCGTCAGCCTATCTTTATCTATGCTCCTCTCTGGCACAACACTCTCTTCCACACTTCCTCCTAGCGCGGTCTCTTTCCTCTTCATTCTGGGACCAACCCCTCATCTTGCACTCCTTTCTATCTTCTTTTCTCTTCTTTGTTTATATTTCCTCCTCAACTCAATTTGTCTTGCATATATTTCAACTCTCTCTCTCCTCTGCTCTTCTAGGTCCATTCTCTCCCTCACCTCATATTAACAACTTCTGGATCCTCCTTAGCAGATCCATCTCATCTCTCTTTTCCCCCCCTTATTTTAATCCCCTCCTAGTGTTAGGGGAGTCTACTCAGCCGTCATATCCTGCTCCATGCACATTATCACTTTCTCCACAGACAACATCTTGATCCACAATGATATTTCTTCCAACAACCTTTTTCAAGGACCTTCTACAAATTTTTTTCCAGCTTCACTAAAAAAATCATTGAAGTCTACAAAAGACTCAATAATGTAGCCTTGCTTAACCCAATAATACTAGAGATCAATTGATCAAGTCCAATTATTATCTAATTCCTTCAACATATCAATCATGATATGATCCCATATTAGGGGGTTTTGATGCCTCAAATAAGTATTAGTAGATGTTCGCCTCTTCAACCATTCATACAATAAACAAGGAAATTAAACAAAGAAAATTTCATGCATATCAGTGTAGATAAACCTATTCTTTCATTGTTTCAAATTGGCTATCAGACCTTGAGGCTCTCTCCGAGCAAACTCATCTTGTTTTATAGTCAACCAACCTTTTATTCCCTCCTAATATGGATACCACCTCATTTTATGCCTTCATTATTCAATACAAAACCTTCGAGTCTCGACAATGGAACCATTTGTTGGCTCACTTTCACACATCCTTCTTGATTTTGGGGGGTTGATGACCCATACTTGATCCAGAGTTGACCAAAAAAAAAAACAAGGCATCGACATATCAATCCTTAGTAAAAGAATGAAGAAGGTCTTGCCCGAGATGCCATGAGAATCATAAAGACCATTTGGTCTTGTGTCGGTGATGAAGGGTTAATTACACAAGGAATACTTTCGGGCTGACTTCCATACATTCCATTACAATATTCTTAAATATTAACAATATGTAACATTAACACACACATTCAATGGAAACATGAGCCACACAAGAATGGATAGAAATAGTGGCAACTTGCATTTTATTCATTTAATCAATCGCATACATAGACAAAGAGGCTCATAATTTATCAAAACCAATGCCCTATGCTCTTATACGTTATCACATTATTTCAATACAAGGCGTCATGTGCTTTCTCCTAGACTCTACAAGTAATAAAAAACACAAACTCACAAATAGACTCTTACAAAACATAGCCATAATTGTCTCTCAACTAAGAGAGCTCATAGCTAACCCAAAAACACCGACCACAATAGAAACAACCAATCACTGAATAACTCCCTCTTTGTCATAATTTCTCCCTTTTGTTTCCTTCTCTGCTCTAATACTCATTCACTTTCAGTTCTTCTCCACCTACTCTGTTGACTGGTAGTCCTGCAGGCTTCTACCACCTGCATGCAATCCATGCCACCTCTTTGGAGTCATCACATTCTTAACTAAATTTCCATCTCATCCTTTAACTGCTACATGATGTCTCTTGTTGCTTGAGTTAATCATTTGGGAAGATTCATCGAAGATCATTTTATTGATTCCGACATCCATCTGGTATCTTCTTGATTCTAGAACACATAGTAGAACTTCAGGCTGACATGCATGACTTATGTCATCCCTTGTGAAACTTTTGGAGTGTGTGAAAAACTGTAGCATGCACACAACTATGTTTGTGTGCGCACACAATTCTTATCCAAAACTTTGTGTGCCAACAACTTTTAGACTCTAATATTTTTACAACTACTTCAAAAACTAAAATATTTATGAAAACCCTAGAACTGTGGAAAAATAATAAAGAATAGATTGTTCAGTACAAAGTTTAAATAAAATTATCCTTGAAAGGAAACTCTCAAGTTTTGGATGCCAAAATGATAACAACAAGAAATTTCCACGGTTTGGATTCCTGGTAATGAATGAATGCAACCAATGGGAATTTAAAACTTCCATAGATTCACCTTTTTGAGCATGTGCCTTGTTCATTTGTGCACTAAACTCATATGCTTTTTTCCTTGCTTTGTTGATGCCATCACCGAACCTCTTGCAATAGATATGACGAGTCATTGAATGCTTGGAATCGATTGAATGAACCTTTGTAAAGAGATTACTAGTGATTTTTATTGATGCTACACGTTTCTTTTTAGCAACATTTATTCAAGTTCTAACTAATTTCTACACTCTTACTCTAAAATTCATAATATAGACAAGAAAAACTTACAAACATAGTCCAATAATACTTTTTGGTAATTGTGATTTAAGTAGGTGGAAAATTATATTATGAAGATAAAAAATGGATTTATTGGTGTCAAAAGATCATCAAAACTATTAAGGATTTGGCAAAAAATGGTATAATTTTTAGGTCTCATCACATACAATATTTATATTTTGTAAAGTTGGCACTTTTTGTAGATTAAAGAAATTCTCCATGTGGAATATCCATGTTATGGGATCATTACCATCAAGATTCCTCATATCAATATTGTGAATGAAGTAGTTCCTTGGTCCCAAGTTGAACCTACAATGATTTAGATCTTGGAGTGATGAATGATCAAGTATCTAGGACTAAAACCTCTTTTTCTCCAAATGTGTTGAAATTTTCTCCTTATGTGAGTGAGACTTAACCATGTTGTTCTCCTTATCATATTTTGAAGGAGGTGAATATGGGTAATGGTGTTCCATTGCCACGTGTATATGCCACATGAGCATCATGTAACCTTTAAATTCGACCATCTCATACATATCTAGAAAAATTCCTTGGATTTTCTAGGCTACAATCATTGATAGTGCACTATTTCCTTCAATTATAACTCTACACTGAAAATACATCATACAAGAAATTGAAAGAAGTTTTTTCTTTAAATTAGGACAAACATAATAACATTCAACTCAAGAACATTACTTGATGACATACAAATGGAAATAAATCCCATTCCTTTCATAGGATAAGTAGAATCATCTCTCACTACTACAAAATGAAAGATAAGTGACTAGGTGACCAAAACAATTGGTCACCATAGTTTTTTGAAGGGATAAATGACTAAAATTGATAAATTTTAAGTGAGCTAACTAAAAAAGACCAAGATAAATGACCAATTTGGTCACGAGATAACAACTAAACTAAAAAAGACCAAGATAAATGATCAAATTTGGTCACTGGATATAACTAGACTAAAAATGACCACATAACAATTGGTCATTTATTTGATCTTTTTAGTTGTGTCACTCCAACAATGGAAAATTACATTTTGACAATGAATTTGTACAATTTACTAAATTCTAACACTGCACATGGATTCATAGACCCCCTAGAATTTAGTAAATTCTAAATCCATCTGAATTCTAAGGGGTCTCTAAATCCATCTACAGTGTTAGAATTTAGTAAATTGTAGACCCCCTCATGTGTCACAACTCAGCAATTGATACCAAATTAGCTATCATGACGATGTCCTAGCGAACTATGGTATTGAGAAAGATGTTGATACTATATGCTTTGATCTACATGATGTGAAAATTGGCTAGTGTTAGAACCCACAAATTGGGTCTGTAAAATAGCGAGTGCATTGGTACCTAAAAACTGGCCAGTTACGTGATTTGTAGAAATTGTGGTTGAGTGCAATGTATACAATGTATTAGTTTTTTGAAAAATATTCAAAGAATACATAGGATTAGAATATGTTTAGCAATATTTTGGTGATATTTGATCATTGCGAGTGTCCATCAAGCGTGATGGTTTTTAATGGTCTTTTATGACCAAACAAAGGAAATTGTGAAGGATTTTGTTGTCTCTCCATAGAAGATGAAGGCTCGAAAATGCAGTGGAAAGCTGGTGCATTTGGAACCCTACAAGGCTGATTTGCTGGAGGAAATTCTAGAAATCAGGGATAAATTTCAACATGCAGGATGGTTTAACTTTTTCAGGTCACTCTAGGGATTTCATAGGATTTCATGCTCACATTGGAGAGCTAACCCTACAAGTCACAAAATTCACCATTTCCTCGAGGTATTTAGAGTCTCGTAAGGTCATTATTTATTTATTTATATATAAATGAACTATATATAAAGGTCATTATTTATATGTATATTTGTATTTAACTCTAAAAAAATATATAGTACTTTGCAAAGTCAAAACAACATCCCAAAAAAATTAAAACATAGAAGCCTACCTAATTCATAATAAATCACCGTAGACTCAATTGAAGAGTACGATGCGGTGCGCATAATTTTGTTGATGGTCCAATCGATTGAGTTCATTTTTAGAGGGGCAATCGAGCAGCCCTGGTAGAAGAGAAATGAGAAGGTAACCAAGGAATTCCGATCTGTAAACGAAGTATACACCAAGCATCAAATTCTAGCAATCTAATCTGATCATTTCCTTCGTAATTTTCACCTCGTTCCGATTCGTTCGCATTCTTCGGATCATTCGTTTTCTTTAGGCGATATCCGTGGTGTAGGTAGGTTTTCAGAAGAGCCTCTTAGCTCCAATTTTCAGCCATGGAAGCTGTAGAGGCATCTGTGATGGCCATCAAAGCCGCAGAGGCATCTAAGAAACACAGGCAAATATCTGTTTCGAATGGCGCGGAGGAGCCCTCCAAGCGCCACAAACATCATAGCAGCAACATCGCCAGCAGAAGAGACTGAGATAAAGATAAAGACAAGGATAAGCATTACCATCATAACCACAAGCATCACCACCGCAGAAAGAACAGGGCCGAAACCCCGACGAAAATGGAGATGGATGGCCATGGCATAGCTAGGGTTTCAGCCGACCACCAGAATTTCAACGAAGTTCCGATGGAAACTGAAGAAGAAGGCAGAATCCGAGTTGCTATGGTTTCTAGGGTTTCTGACACGAGAGGCGACGGGGAAGAGAAAGAGGAAGGAGAAATTGTCTAAGGGGAAGAGTATTTTGAACCGTTGAAAACTGCAGACTCCGACATCAAGTCCGGCGAAATCCATTCAGATGAGGCAGCGAGCTTAAAGAATGGGCTCGATGAGGTTTCCAGCCCTAAAGATGCCACATGTGGTTTCAAGATGCTCGCTGATAAGGTACTTATATTTAAGGTACTGATAAGAAACACCAAAGAAAGTGCAGAGTCATTTCCTCCTTATGGCATAGAGGGCACTAGAAGGTGTTAAAATTTAAAACCCAACAATGCCAAATATCTTCTTTGCCCTACCTTTGACAAGAACTTGATAATGTCAAGTATCTTATCTACTGAGAAGAATCTAGAGAAAAGACAAAGGCCATTGTTTGTAAAACCTTCTTGGCGTGCTCCAAAATGAATGCATTGAAGGCCAACCACAACTCAATATCATTCTGAGGAATCTCACATGTGGTTTGTAGGTTTTCCATTGTACAATTCATTAGAGCACAAGCTGGTGGAAGTTGTATATGAGAGTGAGGATGAAGGTGAATTCGAATGCCTTATCCTTTTTCCCTTGCATGTGGAGCCAAGTGTTGACAGGTGATCTTATATATCATGAATGCACCTACAACACTCTGTACCCAAACTGTTTGAAGAAATACGTTAGTTATAAACCCTCATTAAAATAAAAAAAATCGCCTCATACTCGAGAAAATAGCCAAGTGGGTATTTTACACTGCATATGTATGAAAACTTTTATAAACCATATGCACTGTACCCTAACATAGTTTTCATACATATGCACTGTACCCTATCATATTATTTCTATAAACCAGAGTGTGGCCAGCCTACAAAAAATTATTTTGGTGATTATTTTGTTATATGGTATATAGTCTGGGGATTATAATCTATTGTTTTGTTATATAGTTGGAGTATGTGTTTGTTTTATTAAACATATATTATATAAACCCATGTCATATTCTATATACATATATGCTATGTTTATAAACCTATATTATAAGTTTGATTTTGTTTTTTTTTATATATAATTTGTATAAATATTTGTTATGTATTGTATAAATTTTAAAGTTTACATTTTATATAAATTATATTTATATATATAATTCTAAGGAAAATAAAACAAAATAAACATGTATTGAAATTTTATATTAAATCTTTTAAATTCCTCTCCAAGTGTTATTGGACAATTTAATACCATAATTTCTCTCACAAATAGTTCAAACAATTGGATTGAAGTGTAGAATGCAGCCATCGAATTCTCCTTTGCAAATTAAGCCCATATTTTCAGTGGGACCTTCTAGAGTGACAAGGACCCCTTATTGGCCTGAAAACATGTGCCAAAAGGGAGGCCTAATTGGAGGCCTCCTGGGCCAAATTACGCCAAATGAAGGAAACCCATTTCAGCTATAGGTTTCTAGACTTGTAGCAGCTTGTCAAATTTTGTGTTCAAACCATATTTTTTATTTAATTGCAAAAAAATATTCCTTGATCATCCCTCCAACGAGCACTTTCCCGCAAACCTTTTTGGGGCCATAGCTTACTCATCCGAGGCCTGATTTGCACCAAACAAAAGGTATTGAAAATATGGTGGACAGTGATACAACATGGTATCATAAAAAATCATAACTTTGGTTGTTTGGTAATGGTGAACAACCTTCCAAGGTTTGGGCGTGGGGGGTCTCTTAACGAAATTAGGCCCGGATTGAAGCCATGCTTCATTAGCTCACATGGATACTTATAGGCAACAAAAGGGGGGTAAATTCAGGTCTCAAAAATGCCCGAACAATAGGAATTTCCTAACATCCAATGACCAAACCCAAAGGCCCCTTTCCCTCCAAAGAAACCCCAAATTTTTCCCAAGTCATGGGCCTTCATCTTGGTGAGTGCACCAACCATTGATGGTTTGGAACTCCATGAATGCCACCTTATTTACAGTTGAAAAATAAGGAAGCCATCAAAGTTCCATTGGGATGACACAAATCCCAAGGAAAATGATGAGGTGGAACCTCAATTTTGTCATTTTCCCAAATGATATTTTGTAATAAGTGACCAAAAAAAGACCAAAATTTGCATATAAATGACCAAATAGCAGTTTTGGTGGCTAATTTCCAGCCTCTTATCATGCGACCAAAAATATGGTCATATTTAGTTTGGTCGTTTATAGCTTGTGTTGTGGTCATTAATCTGGTCATATAGTGACAATTAATGAGCAAATATATGAATAAATTAATGAACATAAGACAAGTTATAAATGACCAAACTAAATTTGACCACATTTTTAGTCGTGTGATAAGAGACCGGAAATTAGCCACCAATGATCGCCAAATCAAAAGTGGTCATTTATATGCAGATTTTGGTCATTTTTTTGGTCACTTATCTCTCATTTTGTACTAGTGACTTAACTCCATTCCCATTCCTCACTCCTACTCCTAAAGGTTGCTAAATATTTTCTTGTCATAAGTCACATGGATTGATGCCCCATTGTCCACCTACCATCCAAAACTTGACACAATGCTAGAATATAAAAGGGATATCATGGAGAAGATAACCTCAAATTGGGATGATAACTCATCCATTCCTGCTATAGTACCTACACTCCCTACAACCTATGTTTGTTGCTTGGCCTTCCCTTTCTTATTATCTAAAAATTGGTTGGCATAACATTCCTTCTAGTGACACCTGCATTTTTTCACATTACTCAAATCCTTCTTACCTTACCTTTATTCTTTCTTTTTACCCTTCTTGTATATTTTCTTGTTCCTTTCCACATCCTCTTGATGATGGATAGTTCATCTACTTCGGTTTTTTTTTTTAAATGATTCCGACCTTATCTTTTACTCAGTAAAGTCACCCCAAAGGTTATCATTAGCAGATAAGTTATCACAATCACAAACACCTTGGAAAAAGTGTTTTGAAGGTGGAGTAAACCTATTCAACACAATGTGAACCAACTTCTTATCCTGTACTTTTATTTATATGTTATCCAACCAATATCTCAACTCTTTGGTAATGCCAAGTAGCTCACCATTGTATCTATTTGACTCATGAAAATTGATAGAAGATAACTTCTTAGAAGCATATTCCTAGAAATATTTTATGTTAGGGACCTAACCTACCTAACCCCTCAAGTGGGTAGAATAATATATTTCCATGTAATAAAGGTCAATATTAATAAGGCCTGGCAATAAGGAGGAATAAGTCAATTGTAAGAAGACCTAATAGAAGCTTCCGCTTCTAGAAGGATCTTCCTCTAGATTGTTCTTTTGGATAGATAGATTTAGTATAAATAAGAGTTGAGGGTATGAGACACAGTGGAAGAATTTATAACTCCTCTGCTGGAGGTTTCCCCTTGAAGAGGCAAGTGAACATTGTTTCCTATCGATAAAGGTATAATTATGGTGTTGTGGTTCTGTATAATTTGTTGTTCCATTGTTATCTCTGCATATTTCCGTATTTTGTTGCTATCTTGGTATTATTCTATGCATTATTTCTCTATTCTACTAATATAATAGATATGGTACCTTACAAGTGGTATCAGAGCACTTTCCTCGGCAAAAAATTGTGGGTTAATTTTTTGTTTTAGGGTGGAGACGTATTCCAGCATCTTAAAACTACAGAGATTTGTCGTTACACGCATAAATAAGAATGTAATAGGTTCTAAATGGGTGTTCAAGAATAAAATGAATGACAAAGGTCAAGTTGTTAGAAATAAAGCCAGATTGGTCTGCAAAGGATATGCACAAGTTGAAGGTCAGGACTTTGATGAAACTTTTGCACCAG
>SNQJ01S0007228.1:115225-139150 GCA_010110895.2 Picea sitchensis | reverse complement strand
CTAGGGAAAAAAAAAACCCTAACATAATCTCTATCATTAGATCTGTGACCTTATAATGAACGTTTCAAATTTACAATGAAATTACAATATACTTTTACAAGGAAATTTTGTCTTCGGGGGCTTCACTCTCAAACCCCCACTGGGGGCACGCTTTCCCCTAGACCCCCCAACCAGGGGGATAGCCCCCCCGAACCCCGCAGAGGGGGTACCCCCTTGTGCACTCCCCCGCGTGGAATAGTGTACATACTTCTATGGTGTAAATAATTCATGGGGTATAAACACGGCTGAAAGTAAAAGACCTCTAAATCAGGAATATAATCAGGCTCCACAACCAACAATCAGAGCTGACAGAATGCTAAGAAAAAGCTACACCGATTTGTTTTGCAGGTACAACAGATTACAGACAGCAGAAAGAGAAAATAGCCATACATCTCTGAACCAGAGGGTTGTATAGGTTAACCTTGAATACTGATACAGATCCAACGTAAGCCATAGAAAAATCCAAGTATTTAAATCTCATGGATGAGGCACTCAGAACAATTTGCAATCTTATTTCTCCCAATCTCCTTTTTTCACATATCTTCCTATAAGACTCCAAATGAAGTCTGGACCACCTTGGAAGGTCTCTTTTGAAAATAGGATGATATGAGGGGAAACATACTGGAGGTGGAGTTGCTCACATTGGATCCGAAAAGCTTCGATAATATCCAATATTTATTTACAAAATTCAAGGATTCACTATCGCAACTCAAAGCTTGCAAGGTTGATAAATCGAAGGAGAAGAAACAAATGGTTCTCACCATTGTTGAAATATTGTAACTACAAAGAGTATTCTATTTATTATTTATGTAATATTCATTAGATCAATCCCCTTTTGTGGATTGATCATGTCAGAGATTGAAAATGACCAAATACCCTTTTGTGGATTGGTCAAACCCTAATTGTAATAAGAAAAATGGGAAGTCGGACCCCAGAATTAATTAAGCTGGTTCTAACCACCCAGAAAGATAAGTCGGCCCTTCCAGTGAAAAGACACTTCATTTTAGCTCCTTCCAGATTGTATAAATAAAGGAGGCTAGCGCCTCATTTGTTCACTCACTCACTTGATCATCAGAGCGCAAGTTTGGAGCTGCATTTGGAGAGGAAGGAAGAGAGAGAGAGGCACATTACTTGGAGAGGAATTGTATTGGCTATCTATTTTAATGAAGTTTTTGTTGGGTTTTCTCCCCCATGCGGGTTTCCCAGGATAAATGATAATTCTCTTGTGATTGTGTATTTCTCAGTGATCTTATCTATGCTATGGTTATCTAGTGAATTGAAAAGAAACCTAATAATAGCTTAAAATCTAACATGGTATCAGAGCTAAGTTGAAGAGAACATCTTTCACAAGAAGAAGAAAAATGTCATTGCTGTCGTACATGAAAATTAGGGCTTTTTATTGAAGATAAATTTTAGCCCAAGATCCATCTAGAAAAGTTTTCCCTAGCCCAAGGAACTCTTTGGCACCTTCAGTGCATCTTTTCAATGGTTAGATCTCCCGGAAAGTGAAACCCTAGTTTTCTCCAGTACTAGAAGTACCAGAAAACTAGAAGTACCAGAGTACCAAAAGTACCAGAAAACCAGATGTACCAGAAAACTAGAAGCAAGAGTCCAAAAATCCGTTGGTCAAGATTGAAGGGGGAAAAGTTGGATTTTTTGAAATCTAAACACGTCAGGATACTCGCCTCAGCCAAGTGAACCTCCTAGTAAGTTCAAAATTCAATTTTGAGCACTTTCATTCTTTGGTCATTTTCCTATCTCCAGGTAAAAGATGTTTGCAAGCACTAATCTTTTTGACAAGCTAGAAGGTGTGGAAAAATTCCGTACCTGGAAGTGTAGTATTTGACTCATTCTTTAAGAGAATGAACTACCAATATTGGTTAAAGAAGATTTACCAGAACCCGGTGATGTTGCCATTAAAACAAAACACCAAAATGACACAATTAGGGCCAGAAGAATCATTGCAGATTCTATCAAAGATCACTTGATTCCTCAAGTGTCGTAAAAGAAGACTCCAAAAGAAATGTTTGATGCCCTAACCATATTATATGAAGGAAAGAACCTATATAAGAAGATGAATATAATAACTCATCTCAAGAATATAAGGATGCAGAAAGGAGAATCAATCCAGGAATATTCTCCAGAATATCAGAATTCAAAGAATAGATAGAAGAAATTGGAGATACTATAGACAAAGATGAACTCATAATGACGGCCCTTAATGGTCTCACAAAACCTTGGGATGCATTCATCCAAACAATTTGTGCCAGAAAGGAGAAACTACAATTTCACAGTCTTTGGGAAGAATGCATTCAAGAAGAATGCATTCAAGAAGAATCAAGGGTAGCTCACCAAGAAGATTTACTATCAAGAGATGAAGATCAAGCCCTAGCTACTCATACTAAAGGAGGAAGAAAGAAGTATTACTTCCAGAAAGAAACTCATAAGGAGTCTCAAGCCCACAAAAAAATCATACATAAAGAATATCAACCAAGGAGATTCCAGAAGTTTAAGAAAGGACAAAGAAAAGGAAAAGATTTCTCATCCTACCAATGTTACCATTGTGACAAGATGGGACATATTGTGAAACATGTCTAGCTAGATAAGAAAAATAGAAGAATAAAAACAAGAGGTATCATGCCCATGAAGTTGAAGATGAAGAGCCACCCACAAACATGATAAAAGAACGAATTGAAGACTATGTATTAATCTCGGTCGTCTCAGGATCAATATCACCTGGTGAGGAAACATGGCTCATCGATAATGGTGCTTCCAAGCACATGATAGGTCAAAGAGACATTCTGTCTTTCCTTTCAGAAAATAAGTTTTCTCAGAAAGTTACACTTGGAGATGATTATCAATACCCCATCAAGGGAGTAGGAGAATCAAATTACAAGCTTAATTCATGAACTCCAATGAAGATGAAGGATGTACTCTATGTACCAGGTTTGACAAAGAAATTACTCTCCATATCAGCTTTAGAAAATAAAGGCTTCAAAGTTTCCTTTATAGATGGAGAAGTTCTTATGTGGGCCAAAGAAAAAAAAACCATGGAAGAAGGAATTGTTGTTGAAAAAAAAGAAGGTGGCTTATATAAGCTAAAGGGTCACTCAGAAGCAACCATGACCCACTCAATTGAGAATCCATGTGAACTTTTTCATATAATATTATCCCACATCAACTACAAGGCATTACCATATGTAAGCAAGGCAGTCACAGGTCCACCAGAGCTGAAGGTTGGCCATGAAGGTGTGTGCAATGGATGTGCACAAGGGAAGAACATCAAGAACCCTTTTTCGAAGAGAGACAATAAATAAGAAGGAGTCCTAGAACTTATTCACTCAGATGTTTGTGGCCCAATTCCATCATGCTCCATCAATGGGTATGTATACTTTATATCTTTTATTCATGTCTATTCTTGGAAAACTTGGGTTTACTTTTTGAAATCAAAAGATGAAGTGTTCAGTAAATTCAAGGAATTCAAAGCCTTGATAGAGAATATTTATGAAAGAAAGATCAAGATAGTTAGGTCAGATAATCGAGGAGAATACAACTCAAAAAAGTTTGTAAAATTTTTCAAAGATGTTGGGATCAAGAGGGAACTCACCACTCCCTACAATCCTCAAAAAAATGGTGTAGCATAAAGAAAGAAAAAAAACTATAATGGAAGCAATGAAGACTATGATCCATGATCAAGATCTTCCAATGTGCTTATGGGCAAAAGAAACAGAAACAACAATATATGTGCATAATAGATTGTCCCATAGTGCACTTGGATTCAATACCCCAAAAGATATATTCTCCGGAAAGAAGCCAAAAGTAAGCCATCTCAAAATATTTGGTTTCCCGGTATTTGTACATATTCCAAAAGAGAAAAAAAACAAGCTGGACCCTTTAGGAAAGAAGGGAATATTTGTTGGATACTGTGAGGTCTCCAAGGCCTTTAGAGTTTATATACCAGGTTACCATCATATTGATATCAACAGGGATGTAACCTTTGATGAAGATGCAACACTCAAGAAATCAATAAAATGCCATATTGAAGAAGTATATGAAGAGGAACCTGAAGCTCCCAGAGTTGCAGAACTAGTGAGGGAAGTCATAGGTTCCCCTGATGAGGATATTCTAGAAGATCATGACACAATAGAATCTCAAGAACCTCCCCAGATGATGATCTCCCACAATAGAAAGGCATCATGGGCAAGGGAACTTATTCAATATGGAGAGAAGTATGGTGTCTGAGAAGGAACCATGAGACAAATGAAGAAACCAAAGCCATTCTCCAATTATATGGATTTGATGTGTGATATATTATAGAAGGAGCCTACCTGCTTTGAAGAATCCATTCAGAATAAAAAATGGGCAGATTCCATGAAAAAAGAATACCAATATACTATAAACAATGATGTATGGGAAATAGTTCCCAGACCAAAGAGAAAGGATGTGGTATCCTCAAAAGGGATTTTCAAAATAAAACATGTTGTTGATGGAAGTATTGAAAAATATGAAGCAAGGTTCGTTGCTCGTGGCTTCTCTCAAAAGGAAGGAATTGAATATGAAGAGACATTTTCTCCTGTAGCTAGATACACTTCGATCAAAACCATCATAGCCCTTGCAGCTAAGATGATGTGGAAGTTACACCAGATGGATGTGAAAAATTCCTTCTTGAATGGTGTCATTGAAGAAGAAGTGTGTATAGAACAACCTCGAGGATTTGAAGTTGAATACAGGAAGACTCATGTCTGGAAGTTGAAGAAGGCATTGTACGGATTGAAGCAAGCTCCTAGAGCTTGGTATGGAAGGATTACCAGTTTTCTAACAAGCTTGGGCTTTACCAAGAGTAAAGAAGATTCTAACCTTTACTTCAAGGTTATGAATGATGAGCCTGTTATATTGTTGTTGTATGTGGATGATTTATTATTAATTGGAGAATAAAATATCATCATTGAATGTAAAAATAAGCTCACTGCAGAATTTCAAATGAAACAACTTGGCCTAATGCACTGTTTCTTAGGTCTTGAGGTATGGAAGAGCCCAGAGAGGATCTTCCTTAACCAAAGGAAGTATACAGTCGAAATACTGAATATATTTGATATGCTGGAGTGCAAGTCCATGAATACACCCATGGAAACAAAGTTGAATCTCCTGGTTGACTCTTCGTTAGAATTGATTGATGCTACGCTATATAGACAGATCATTGGATCTATTAGCACTAGAAGTCATCTCTCGATTGCAGTAGAAGTAAGCCCAGTACCCATCAATTTTTTTTGTCACAATGAATAATTTAAGGGTGGTCAAATGTATGCAAACTCAGGATAATATCACTTGAACTCAGAAAACTAGGATGGTATGCACAGGAAGATGAGGTCTTGATCTAACTTCAGTTAGTAAATTATAGTAAGGGTGAGTAGGGGGTATAATTGAGAATAAATGTAACGGACTTATGTGGACATTTGATCTTCGAGCAGCCTAAGGAAGAAAATATTTGAATACAATATCCTCTTGAGTCCAAAGTTTTAGAAAACTGAAGACGTTGTAACAAAACTGCAATCAAACATACATCACAACATGATTACAACAAATCGGCTGGATCATCCATGCATGATCCTTCAATATCAGAGACAAAAGAGGTGGAAAAGAAATATGATTGTTATTAAATAAGAAGTCTCAAAATGCAATACATAACCAAAGAATCAAAGTATTTACTAAAACTTTACATGCGAGAGCTTAGCTCAACCATCGATCATAACAAAATATCAAAACTGAGTATTTATACTGCAAACCACTTTCCACCACCCGGAGTGTGCTCTGGTCAATGCATTCAATGCATGATGCCTGCATCTTCTTCTTTTTGGCTTCACTTGCATTCTTCTATCAAGTGCAAGTTCAAATTGGTATGGGTTTGCAAAAAAGTCCATTGACAGGGGGACTTTGTGTTGAAAATCTGCCTCCACAACCACCTTTTCCATGCTTTCCATTTAAGGGGTGAAATGAGGTTTCAACCACCTTCTCCATTTCCATTAACTACTTCCATTGGGATTGGGATCAAACTTGACACCCATGAATTCTCCAGGAGACGTTCACGACTCCTTCAAGTCAATACCGACGCCTTGAGACCATGTAGTTATTCCCCTGTGAAAATACGGGCACCCTTGGCTTATGCAGCGACTCATCTCCATCACTTCATGTGACCTCGAGTCATGACCTGGGGCTTCCCTTCATGAAATTTTGGGACTTTTCATTTCAAAAATCTTCACTCCAGTTGATTCCAAATATCCCGATACTTGAACTTGCGAAGTGGCCCATCCAGATTAATGGTCGGACATACTTTGAATTTGATGGCCATGATTGTCTCCCCAGATAAACTTACTCACCAACCGCCCAATTGGCGCATGCCCTTATTTATAGCCCCGCTTTCCATATGACTGTGGGTTGTGACCACGGGCCCCATTCCTGGGCGCTTCACAATTTTGTGTTTCGCAACTTCACGTTTCATGGATCTACATTGTGCTCCATGCTAAAACCCCCAAGTCGTGAAATCATGATTTATCAGATCGAGCGCCACACATTCCTTTGAATTGTATGACCCATATGAATATTGACACTTTGGGACTTCGGGGTTTCAGGACTCGAGAAATCTGCGCATTCCTCACTTCAAATTTCCCTAAATGACCTTTTCCCTGATTCAGATCTGGTGCCATGTATCCTACTGGATTAGACGGCTCCTACTGACTTTGGATTTTGGGGATTCAGATATTTTACAAATAACTTTAAAAATGTTTTGAAATCTCGATTCCTGTGCTTATAAGTTTCCGTTGATCTTTGAACTTCAAAATGAAATTTCCCCCACCAAGCTGAACTTGCTCGCTCGCTTGATTCAAGTCCATATCAGACCGCTCTAAGTGTTGCACTTGTGCTTATGGCTGCAAACTCTATAAACAAATAATTGGATGACTGGTTGAGGGCTAGGGAAAGCAAATGGATCGGCGATAGAAGTGGAGAAGGAAGTGATCAACATTAAAATAAAACAAAAAATCTTAGAGCCGAAACTTCTTAGGTAAGACAATCAAGGAAAAACAGGTCTCCCAAACGGTTGAAGGTGAATAGGAGAGAAAATTCAAGCCAAAAGGAAAAACTTAAGCTAGGGCCTATGTAAAGGAGAGAGACATGCAAGATTACAGACATAGGTAGAAACCATAAGCCCACAAATACTCTGACAAGTTTATGTGATAACATTTGGCTCCACAGGGGATGGCATGTTCCTTGTGAGCTGCCAAGAAAAGTAGCTCCAGTGCATTAGTATTGGGTTATGGATTCTTAGATATTTAAAAATAAATAAACATAAAAACAAGAACGACATTTACAATGGTGGGATGTCGATTGTGACTTCAAACAAAAAACATTTTTAGAAAATACCCATTAACAGGGCCACCAAAAAATTTATCACCCTCCAAATTATGCAACCTAGAAGTATTATTAGGGAATATATTAGAGATTATGAAGGGGCCGATCCACAAGGCATCAAATTTGCCATGCTTTCCTTTTTCCTTCTTGGGTGCATCCCATTTTAGCACTAGATTTCCCAACTGGAAATCCTCCTTTCTTACTTCCATGTCAAAAGCCTCCTTGATCTTCTATTGATGTTCATGTGCTTTGTCCAGTATCTTCTCCCTAGTTTGTTTTACTTATACCAGTTGCAATATCCTCCTGACCATGTCATCAGATTCTCCTTGGTAGTCCTAGAAGAATTTTTCCATTAGTAAGGCTAGTTGAGAAGGAAAGATGGCCTCAACTCCACACACAAGATAAAAAGGAGAGATCCCAAGAGATCTTTTTGTTGTCACTCTGTTAGCCCATAGAGAAAACTTGAGCTTTGAATCCCATGCTTTCTTATTGTCCTCTACCAATATTTTGATGATCTTTATAAGGCTCTTGTTAGAAGACTATGCCAATCCATTACCTTGGGGGTAGTAAGGAGTTGAGTGAATCAATGCAATCTAAAAATTCTCACAGAATTGAATCAATGGTTCGGCCTTAAAGGATGCAGCATTATCAGCGACAATTCGTTTCGAATAGCCAAACCTTGCTATAATATCTTCAAGAAAACCAATGATTAATTTGTGGGGACAGATTCTATCCACTTGGTAAAGTAATTAGTGGCTGTCAATATCCACTTTGTGTTGTCCGCTTGAAGAAGGATGAATTTCCCCAATAAAATCTAGGCCCCATTGCTGAAAGGGTCCTGAAGCTACCACAGGCTTCTATGACAAAGACTTGAGTTGTTTCTTCCTGGAGGATTGTTGGCACTTGACACAAGCCCCGATTTTTTCACAGACATCAGTGAATAGAGTAGGCCAGAAGTACCCAACCCTGAGAATATTGTAGGTTATGGTTCTCTAGAAATGATGTCCCCCACACAAGCTATCATGAAAATAAAACATAATATTTTGGGCCTCTTGTGGGTCTAAACATCTTAGAAGAACACCTAGAGGGTATTTAAATTAAAACCTGATCAATGAGGCAATATTTAATTTCTTTAAGATTTAAATATCTTGCGTTTCTTTTTCCTATTTCGTTAGGAGGCCTTAACTCCTACAGAAAATATATAATGTCTTTGTACGAAGTGCATTCTTCCAACAAAGGGCCACCTTGAGAATTGATATCAATGAACTTAGCTTGCTGATTTTCTGAGCAAGTTTTGATGAAGTTAACCCCCAAAGCATTGCAATTAGATTAAGCCAATAGCTTGGATAAACCTTGGCCTTTGACTAGTTTGGTAATCTTTATTTCCAGATCAAACTCAAGGATTTTGGCAATCCACTTGCTCCTTCTTCCATCTATGTCAGGCTGAATGAGAATGTCCTTCATAGAAGTTGAAGGAACACATGCAATGATCTTTGAATGCAAGACATAGATCCTGAAATCTTTGAGGGATTTCACCAAAGCACAGGACTTCTTCTCCATGATGTCATATTTGATCTCTGCATCTCTTAATGCCTTGTTGAAAAAGGAAATATGATGCTCCATCCCCTTGGCATTCTTTTGCAATAAAACAACTGCCATTGTGTCAAATGAAGCAAAGGAGAAAATCATAAAAAATTTGGAATAATTAGGACTGGCGAGCACATGTGATTCGATCACCGCCTTCTTTATTTGATTGAAGGAACTTCTAGACTCAGCTATCCATTTCACTTCATTCTCCTTCCTAAGCATGTCTATGATATGATTTACCAATTCAACAAAAATTGAAACAAACCTTCTCAGAAAATTGATCTTCCCTAAGAAAGACTGAACTTATTTCTTGTATCTAGGGAGTGCTAAGGTTTGGATGGATACCACCCTGTTGGGATTGATGTTTACTCCCTCATTCTATACTATGTGCCCTGGTAGTTTTCCCTCCTTCATAGAAAACAATGACTTCTTGGGATTCAGGGAGAGACCAAATTTTCTTCATTTTTGGAAGACCTTTCTCAGATGATGACAGTGTTCTTTATCCGTCCTGGAGAAAACTGTAATGTCATCCAGCTAAATGACTACAAATTTATCCCTTTCTCCAATGAAGGTAATGTCCATAGCACGTTGGAAAGTTGCTCTTGTGTTCATCAATCCAAAGGGCATCTTGGCATACATGAATGTACCCCATGGAGTGGTGAATGGTGTTTTCTCTCTGTCCTTGAGTAAGATAGAAATTTTATTATAGCTAGAAAATCCATCAATCATGGACATCCTGGATGCACCTGTCACCCTCTACAATATGTGCTCCATTTTCGGCAATGGGTAATTGTCCTTCTTGGATCTTCTGCTTAGGTTTTTGAAATGGACACAAAGTTTGATTTCTCCACTCTTGTTTCTCACTGGAACTAAGTTGGCCACCCATTCAGAATACATCAAAGGGACAATGATCTGGGATTCTAAAAGCTTTTTTACCTCCTTCTCCATGATAGGCAACAACATAGGGTTGATCTGTATCAGTTTCTACCTAAATGGCTTTGCCTCCTCCTTTAGTGGGAGATTATGTTCAATGATGCTTGTGTCATATGTTATGATATCCTCATAAGTCTAGGAAAACACATCAACAAAATCCTTTAATAACTCATCATATTCATCCCTTTGTTCCCTTGACAGACTGCTTGACAATTTGACAAATTTTGGATCTTTCTCTGTACCAATGTTGCATTTGGATACATCATCATCATCGACCAATCCTTTAACTTTCACTGCCACACCATTTCTGTCAAATAGTCTTTCCAAAGGAACTAGTCCCTTCAGATGGTGATTGCTAGGCAATTGAAGAATATGGTGATTAGCGATTTTGTTCAGGAAAACATCAGCATGAGGATTACTTTCATAATCCCAATCTTGATCGATATGTAGTGCAAAAAACTCATCAACAGTCTCAAGGAATATTTTGATCTCAAGATCATCCTCAAATACTTTCCAATGCTTGACATTATCAAGTATAGAGGGTCTATAATTTAATTCTATGTCATAATTGAGCTTTGGTTGCAATGGGACTCTGAAATTGCTTGTTGAGATAGCTATAGAATCAACCATGATGTTTTCTTCTCTTGGAATAAGTGAAATGTTGAAAGATAGGAAAAAAATGTCAATAAAGTCCCACACTGCATTTCTATAACTTCTTAGCCTAGGGTTCCTAGCTCGGTAGAGATTTCTGACTTGACGGAAAATTAACTCAACATCCCCAAATACTGATATCTCTTCAATTCCCATGTCCTTTGCAGCCCTCAGACCTAAAACGAGAGCTTCATACTCTGCCACATTATTGGTAGCTTCAAATTCTAACTTGTAGGACAAAGTTATACTCTCTTGAGCAGGTGAAACAATAACCACTCCAGCACCAACACCATCCTTAGAAGAGGCTCCATCGAAGAAAATTTTCCACATAGAGGTGATAGGAGGGGAATTTTCACAAAAATAATACGTCGTTTTTTGATTTCCAGAGTAGGTTCATGAGCGTCGATGAGTTGTAGCAAGCTAAATCCCAAATCTGTGTCAAGAGAAAAGATAGGATGGTTCATGGGGATTTCTTCATCACTAATAATGTAGGCCAACTGAGCTTCTCTGTAAAGTCTCCTGTGATCACCCTCAAACACTGGAATGGTAGCATATGTGAGATCCATCTGCAAAGTTCCCCCTATTATTTTTATCCAAGATCTACACATAAGCATCCCGAACTTAGGGGGAACATCGGATACCCTGATGCCCATGATAATGCTTTTCAATGGAAGCTGGAACAGAGATACGACCAAGTATTTGATAACCCCAAGGCACTTGACCTTCCTAGAGTCGAAAGAATACAATTCGTGGTAGGCTTTTGTAATCTCCAGACCGAGTTCTTCCATGACGATTTTAGGGATAGGATTGTGAGATGCACCTGAAACCATCAAACAATTGTGAAACACATTGTCATATATGTTTTGTGAGGTATAGAATGGGAGAGGAGTCATCTTTGTCTTCCACTAAAGGACCTAGGATAACTTCTCGCTTTTCATCTTGCAAATTGACTGAGTTTTTGGAATGAGTTGTGGGTTTAGACTGCAATAGTTTAGAGGGACTTCTTTTGAAATCTTCATGTTTGACCAGCTCAAAAAGGGGTACACGGATTCTAATTTTTTTAATTTCATGGTCAAAATTAAAAGAGGGAGGGGGATTTAGAATTTATTTCACTTCTGGAACATGAACTTTAATTATTGGAGAGGGTTCTTGTGCTTTCTTACCTTTGTTGTTGTCTTCTATATCTTTAGCAAGCTTCTCTGCTCTGGTAGGTTGCTCAGGAACATCATGCTTTCCTTCTTTCTTCTTGGACCTCATATTATATTTGTTTGGGCTATTGCTGGCCTTGTCTCCTTTACTCAACTCATTAAGTTGGTTTTCCATGAGAGATTCCTCTTATGCATATTGAGTCAAATGAGGAAATGAGGAGGTATCTCCAAGGCAGTGGATTTCATGATCAAGATCCTCATCCTCACCTTCATCATCCATAACAAGATTATTTTGGAGAGGGGTCTCGATGTTCTGATCATTTATATCTTTGCTCCTCTTCTCTCTTGGAAGAATCTAAGGAGCATTGTTAGGTATCCTGAAGCTACCTTTGTTATCAACATTTTGTGGATTTATATAGTTCTGACTTCCTTCAAGCTTCAACTTCTCCATCTCAACAGACATAGATTTTACTAATTTAGTAATTTCATCAACTTGAGGATGGACAGTAGAGGAACCAAAGGTTGAAACTTCAGACCTCCCTCTTCTTCTATCCCTGTTAGCCTTGCTCCTAAGTTTATCAACCGTAAATATATTAGACTCTACTTCAAGGGTTGTATCTTACATATGAGCCAATGAAGTATCTCTTCCTTCTCTTAGCATGAGATAGAAGTCAGGATCAAAAGCGCTAGCATAAGTAATCTTTGCAGAGGTTTCTCTAGGCTTGACTTCAGTGGGAATTTTATTATACATTTTATTAAACCTCTTGGAGAAATCAGACACAAATTCCCCTTCCTCTTTCTTCAGAGCCCCAAACTTTGTAATATAGTATAGGAGATCCTCTTTGTCTCCCCAATCCTTTAAGAATACTTCATCTAGGGCTTCAATCCCGCCAATAGATCCGGGGTAAAGGCCCTAAACCACTTCCTAGCTTCACCATCGAGGCTATGAACAAATATCCTCATCCATACATCTTCATTTTCTATGGCATGATTATCTGTAAAAATATAAAGGCTTCAATATGTGCTTCTGCAGTTATATCTCCCTTACCCGTGAACTTAGGTAACTTCTTAAGGTAGCCATCCACTGGGAGGGCGTTCAAAGGTTGAGTCAAAACAAGAGGGGCATACCTAGCCGCTATTATAGCTTCTATTCTAGTTATGGGGGGATTTTCTCTTACCATTGGAGTGTGAACATGAGGAGAAGGACATGGAGATGGGGTTCATATAGGTGAGACTGGAAATACATTTCTAGGGAAAATAGTTGCAAAGCTGGTAGGACAAGAGGCTTCTCCTAAAGCAACTTTGATAGGGGAAGGGATAGTAAAACATGGAGTGGGAAAGTCTCCTAAGGTCTTGGGTCTGATCCAGGGAACAACCTTAGGGGATACGTGAGTGTCAAAAATTTATCCTTCCAAACTAAGGCTAGGGGGGGAGAAAACAACAGGAAAACTCCCAAAATTTAAGGCTCTAGAAACTCCAACAAAAGGTGTAATAAGAGTTTGATAAGAAACTAATGGAGCTTTAGAGGGAGGATGATGAAAATTACCAGAATCACCTGGTTCGGCAACTAAAGTACCTTCTTGAGGTGTCTTTCCTATTCTGATAATTTTCTCTAGGTCAACTTCAGGCATGGCTAGAGGAAATTGTGGGTGATTCCTCGTGTGTCGGCCTTTCAAACCCAGCTGAAACAGTGGAGTCAGACCAGTGTAGTCACCAGACAGTGGAGTCACCAAGTGCAGGTCACAATCTTCATTTGGTACTGAGTTCTGATGCACCTTTAGAATCAGTAATCTTTGTTGTTCTATCCCAGGGAAAATATTCAATTCATCTCCAGAAATGACGCCAGAAATGTTAGCACTAGAAGTCACCCCTGGATTGCAGCAGAGGTAAGCCCAATACCCATCAGTTTTTTATGTCTCAATGAATAATTTAAGGGTGGTCAAATGGATGCAAAATCAGGATAATATCACTTTAGCTCGGAAAACTAGGCTGGTATGCACAGGGAGATGAGGTCTTGATCTAACTTCAGTCAGTAAATTATAGTAAGGGTGAGTAGGGGGAAGAACTGAGAAGAAATATAAAGGAATGTTGTGGAAATCCAGTCTTCCAACAACCTAAGGAGGAAAAGATTTGAATACAAGATCTTCTTGAGTCCAAAGATTCAGAAACCTGAAGATGTTATAACAACACTGCAATCAAACATACATCACAACATGATTACAACAACTCGACTGGATAATCCATGCCTCGACTTTCAATATCAGAGGCAAAAGAAGTGGAAAAGAAAGTTGACTGTCATTAAATAAAAAGTCTCAAAATGAAATACATAACCAGAGAACTAGAGGCTTTACTAAAAATTTACATGCAGGAGATTAGCTCAACCATCGACCATAACAAAATATCAAAACTATGTATTTATACTCCAAACCACTTGCCACCACCTAAACTGCACTCTGGTCAATGCATTCAAGGCACAACGTCTACATCTTCTTTTGTCATGCTCCACTTGCATTCTTCTGTCAGACGGAAGATCAAATTGATATAGGCCTGTAGAAAAGTCCATTGACAGGGGGACTTTGTGTTGGCAATCTTCCTCCATGGCCAGCTTTTCCACGCTTTCCATTTATGGGGTGAAACAAGGTTTCAACCACCTTCCCCATTTCCATGAACTACTTCCATCAGTATCGGGACAAATCTTGACACCCATGAATGCTCCAGGAGACGTTCACGACTCCTTAAAGTCAATCCCGGCGCCTTGAGACCACTTAGATATTCCTCTGTGAAAATATGGGTGCCCTCTATCACTTCATGTGACCTCTGGCCATGACCTGGGGCTTCTCTTTGTGAAATTCTGAGAATTCACATTTCGAGAATATTCACTCCACTTGATTCCAAATATCGTGATACTTGAACTTGCGAAATGGCCCATCCAGATCGATGGTCAGACTTTCTTTGAATTTAACATCCTTGATCATCTCCCAACATAAAGTTAGTCTCCAGCCACCCAATTGGTGCATGCCCTTATTTATAGCTTCACTTTCCATATGACTATGGGTTGTGACCACGAGCCCAATTCCTGGGCGCTTCGTGATTTCGCGTTTAGCGAATTTGTGTTTCACAGATCTACGTTGTGCTCCATGATAAAACCCCCAATTTGTGAAATCATGATTTCTCATATCAAGCACCACATGTCCCTTTGAATCAGACAACCCATATGAATATTGACACTTCGGGACTTCAGGATTTTGTGACTCAGGAAATCTGGACATTCCTCACTTCAACTTTCCCAAAATGACTTTCTCCCTAATTGAGTTATCTGATGCCATGCTTACTGCTGGATCGAATGAATCCTACTGACTCTCGATATCAGGGATTCATATATTTTACAAATAACTTTAACAATGTTCTGAACTCCCGATTCTCGTGATTATAATTTGTCGTTGATATCTGAACGTCGAAATCAAATTTCCTCCACCAAACTGGACTTGCTCACTCATTTGATTCAAGTCCGTATAAAACCGCTCTAAGTTCTGCGCTTGTGCTTATGTTTTTGGCCTCTGCAAACAAATAATAGGATGATTGGCTAAGGGCTAGGGAAAGAAAAAGGATCGACGACAGAAGTGGAGAGGGAAGTGATAAACCTTAAAATAAAACATAAAATCTTAGGGACAAGACTTCTTAGGTAAGACAATCAAGGAAAACAAAGTCGCCCAAATGGTTGAAGGGGAACAAAAGAGAAAATTCAAGCCGAAAGGAAAAACTTAAGCTAGGGATTGTGGAAAGGAGAGAGACATGATACATTACAGACATATGTAGAAACCACAAACCCACAAGTACTTTGACAAGTTTATGTGATAACAGGATTGCTGATGTATATGATGAACACGAGGCCAGATATCTGTTTTTCTATGAACACCTTGAGTCAGTTTCTGGTACAACCCAGACATGTTCACCTAGTTGTTGTGAAACATGTGATGAGGTAACTTAAGGGTACATTATATTGTGGTATCAGTTATGATGGAGATCATGACTTCAAACTGAGTGGATATATTGATTCATATTGGGCTGGAAGTGTCTCTAATAGAAAGAGCACTTCAGGTTGTTGTTTCAGTCTAGGGTCACCCATGATATCATGGTAGAGTAGGAAGCAATCAAGCATTTCTCTCAGCACGACAGAAGCATAATACATTGCTTCATGTTTTTCTAGTTATGAATCCATATGGATTTGGAAGTTGTTGACAGGTCTATTCGATCTAGAGATGGAAGCAACCCTAATGCTATGTGATAACCAGAGCTGCATAAAGATGATCAAGAACTCTGTGTTCCATGACAAGTCAAAGCACACAGAGATCTGATATCATTACATATGTGATATGGTGTAGAGAGGAGCCATAAAGCTCCAATATGTTAGCACGGATGACCAGTTTGCTAATATGTTGACCAAGCCTCTATCTCATGTAAAGTTTGAGCACTTTTGAGATAAGCTTGGTGTAGTCTAAAAGGAACTTCCTCGAAAGGGGAAGTAGTGTTGTGATGCCAGGCCCATGATGATGTGCCAACCTAGTGTTGTGATGCCAACCTCGTGCTGATAATGTGTCAGCCTAGTGCTTTGATGTCAACCTCATGCCGATAATGTGCCAAACTAGTGCTGTGATGCCATCCTCGTGTTGATGATGTGCCAGCCTTATGCTGTGATGATGTGTGTCAGCCTCATGCTGTGATGCCAGCCTTGTGTTGATGATGTGTCAGCCTCGTGTTGTGATGATGTGTGCCAGCCTCGTGTCGTGATGATGTGTTCCAGCCTCGTGTCGTGATGATGTGTTCCACCTCGTGCTGTGATGATGTGTTTCTAGCCTTGTGTTGTGATGCCAGCCTCATGCTGATGATATTTTGTTTCCAGTCTCGTACTGTGATGCCAGCTTCATGATAATGATATTGTGTAGCCAACTTCGTGCGGTGATGACAGCTTCATGCTGAAGACTCTTAGCCTAGTGTTGATGTTGATGATGCTCCAGCCTTTGTGTTGTGTTGTTGCTTCTATTGATGATGAGAAAAACTTTCGATGATTTATAGATACGCCAATCAGTGTTCCAAGATGTTGTTGATGATGTTTTCCTCTCTCTCGCATGTTGTTGGATAATACCCTTCTTGTTAAGGGGGAGTGTTGAAATATTGTAAATGCAAAGAGTATTCTATTTATTATTGATGTATTATTCATTAGATCAATCCCCTTTTGTGGATTGATCATATCGGTCATTGTAAATGACCAAATCCCCTTTTTTGGATTGGTCAAACCCTAATTGTAATAAGAAAAATGAGAATTCACCCCCTAGAATTAATTAAGGTGGTTCTAACCGCTCAGAAAGAGAAGTCGGTCCCGCCAGTGAAAAGACTCTTTGTTTTAGCTCCTGCCAGATTGTATAAATAAAGGAGGCTAGCACCTCATTTGTTCACTCACTCACGTGATCATCAGAGTGCAAGTTTGGAGCTGCAGTTGGAGAATAAGGAAGAGAGAGAGGCGCATTACTTGGAGAGGAATTTCTGTAGTGTTTGGTTTATTCTCTTGGCATTGTATTGTCTATCTATATTAAGGAAGTTTTTGTTGGTTTTTCTCCCCAATGAGGGTTTCATAGGATAAATGATGTGTCTCTTGTGATTGTGTATTTCTCAGTGATCCTATCTATGCTATGGTTATCTAGTGAATTGAAAAGAAACCTAATAATAGCTTAAAATATAACAACCATTCTCTCTAATGTTGGTTCTGAATTATTTGTATTCGTATCCACATTCCATTATGTCAGATTCACCTCTAGAGCCAACTGGAATATGCCTTCTCTTGAGTATTTTATTGAATCCATGACTCAGGAGCAAACCAAGCTCATCAACATGGGCACAATCAAATGCCCAAGGGTGCATGCACTCATTGTGCATGATGGAAGCCACAAATATTAGAAATCTAAATCTAAAGATAAACAAAAAGCTCATGCACATCCAAAGAAGGAAGGGTGCACAAAACGCTTCACCGATGCCTCTAGATCCAAAGGGGAAAAGGGAAGAAAGGGGGAGAAATGCATGTACTATCACAAAGGATTCCATTCAGAATCCACATGCATGCAAAAAAAAATAGATCTGATGTCTCAAATACTTCATCTAAATAACCTTGGAGATCGCATCCCTGAGGATGCCAAGAAGAAGAAGCCAATAGATCAAAATTCCAAGAAAGACAATTCTAGCCATGCCTTGATAGCCATCAACTCCTCTCTCGATGCTTGGATCGTTGATTCAGGAGAATCAAATCACATGGATGCCTCAGAAGCAGTCTATTCTTCATTGGAGGCATGCAAAGGTCCTCCTATCCTGATGGGGGACAACTCTTCTATCGAATTCACTGGAAAAGGAACGATTGAACTCACCAATGGAAGCTTCGAGAATGTGTTGCATGTTCCCAAAAATTTTGTCAACCTTCTCTCCATGTATCAAATGGATAATTTCAGCACTGGAAAGAAATTCATATTCACACCAAATTTCGTGGACATATACGACATGAAAACCAACTCCAGGGTTTCTACTAGTGAGCTTAGCAAGCAAAGATTGGTTGATGGCCTACCAAACATCCATTTCTCCAATGGAGTATGTGAGGGATGTGTTCTCGGAAAACACCCTCAGGAAAAATTCAACAAAGGAAAGTCTCAGAGAGCTTATGCACCTTTATATATGATCCACAATGACCTTATGGGTCCCTTTCCACATCCATCCATCAACAAAGTGAGATTTTTTCTCATTTTTTATGATGATTTCTCACGTCTTACATGGATCTACTTTCTCAGGAAAAATTCCAAGGTCTTTCAACACCTCAAAGATTTCAAAGCCTTGGTTGAGACATAGTCCGGAAAGAAGATCAAAGTCCTCCAAACTGATAACGGGGGAGATCATGTCAATTATGAGATCCATGACCTTTTCCATGAGGCAAGGATTTAGTTGCAACATACAATTCCCTATACTTCGCAGCAAAACAAATTTGCTGAGCGGAAAAACTAAAGGAGATGGCATCTTGCATGCGTCATGCAAAGTCACTACCATAGAGACTATGGGTCGCCCTTTAAGCATGCAATGGAGTGTGATCTAAATCTTGTTGCAAATGAAGCGTAGCCAAAATATCTTTCTTTTCAGAGATAAGCTGCCCCATTTTTCCAGTTTGTGTTCTACAAAGTTTTTATATCTTATTCATTAACACAAGTTGGATTTCACTGTATTTATGTGTTCTCTGCAATATTTTTCTTTTTGCCTCATTTTGTTCTATCCAGATCACTTTTATATCATTTATTTCTCATCCATTTTTCCTCTTATAACTGCCTAACATTCCCCTTTCCTTACTTAAGGAATTTCCAAGTCATTAATAAATCCATCTTAGAATTATTTAATATTTTTTTTAAATATGATATATTTTGAATTGATTTTGGAAAGTGAAATTAATACTTAGGTTATTCCAAATTTTAACATGTAGTTTATGAGATGCAATCTTTACCCTTGGTGTAATATATGATTGTTGTGAGGTCTCAACATTAAAGTATAATTCTTTATCACAAGGATGTTCAATCAATTTGTTGCTTTTAGGTAGTTGGATATTAGATGTTTAAAATATATTATTAAATGTTCTGAAATAATTTACAGAAAGTTTATTTTCTATATGTTTATTATAATAATTTTAAATATATAATGTTTTAAGATTTTAGGTAGTTGGATATTAGGTGTTTGAAATAACTAACTTAAGATTTTAGGTAGTTGGATATTAGGTGTTTGAAATAACTTACTAAATGTTTGAAATAATTTATATAAAGTTTATTTTTTTATATGTTTATTATAATATTTCTATTTTGTTAAAAATGTTCTTTCAAATTTTAAAATGATTGGATTTTTGGGTGTTTTTTTCCCTTACTTTAAAGACATTGATCGTAAATCGTCTAACAAACTAAACCCACAATAACCAAACTAACATAACCAACATATAATATTAATTATATTATTATTAATATTATTGTTTTTAATATATATCTAACATTATCCATGTTAGATAACAACATTTATATCATATTAAATGAAACTATAAAATACTTCTAGTAATTATTTTTTTTAATTTTTTATATTAATGTGAAATTTCTCAATGTAATTATGCCCAAAGGCGTACACCTATTGACAATGGGCACAATTAATGATCTTTTAACCTTATTTAACCTTAAACCCTAATCTGATGGCGATGCATTGAAGATGCTGGCATATTCTTAGTCGTCCTCCAAAATCAATGGGTCAGATTTATTGCTCATAACTTTCTTGCATTTATCAAGACATCCGTTCACATGTTTACTTTTTAACATTTACCTAATCACATTAAAAAATCACTGTCAGGATATGTAATTGCCACGTTCCATTTATCAACCTAATGCAGCCAAACGTTTCATATTACCACAGACGAATTACCACAGACATTTTATATTGAGAACACATGTTCTCAGTATATTAAGAGCACGCATTCTCAGCCCAACCAATACCTTTCAAAGTTCTCAACCACAAATTACGACTGTGCTAGTTTACATCACTTTATCACTTACATTTTGTAGTTTACGAATATCGTAAAGTAAAACACCCAATGTATGGATTAGTTGATACTTATCCAATATCCTTTCTTTCATTATATACACTAGGTCAATCCATAATTGACTAGAAATAATAGTTTTGGCTTTCATTATTTACAACAAATTTAACATTTTAATTTTCAAACATTTTCTTTCGATATAGACACTTGGTCAATCCATAATTGACTAGGATCAAGAGTCTTTGCTTATAATTTTATATCAAATTTAACGTTTTAATGTTTAAACATTTTTTTTCAATATATACACCTGATCAATCGATATCTTACTAGGAACAAGAGTCTTGGTTTATAATTTTATAACTAATTTAACATTTAGATTTTTAAGCTTTTACAAATTAATAAAAAAACTCAAATATAAATATATTTTTTAATATTTAATTATTTCATTATTATTTTTTTTCAATATTTTATTGAAATAGGTGGTAAGTAATTTGAAATTATTAAATTTATTAAAATAAATTTAATTAAAAAATTAAAAATCATTAATAAAAAGTAAATAGAAATGTATTTCTCACTTTAATATTATTAAATGATATTAAAAAAATTATCACATTTTCAAAATAAATTTATCTGAAAACTTAAATTTTTAATTTCAATTATTTGTTTTTTTTTTTTTATATATAATCTAAAAATATTAAAAAATACATTTAAAATGCTATTTATTTTAATATTAACTTTATTTTTAAGTTAATATAATAATTTAATAAAATAAAAGGCATAAAAAATAAAGCCTACTAAAACATGAGACCCGAGTTGTTGAGAATAGTGTGGCATGGTGGGTGGCCGAAGGATGCATGCCTCCACTACTCATTATAGTGGAAATAGGGTTGTGGCCGTTGAACGACTGTCACCTCTAGGATACCACATCTTGACGATGCTCTTGTACTAGGGAGGGAATCTCGTTCACTGAAACCCTTGGGATTAAGTTTGAACTATGATGACCTCATAAAATTATTATGATGATATGTCAATTACATAAGAATTTATATGGAAGGGAAGAAACACGGTGATTTAAATAGTTTCTCACTCTTTATCATACTCAACTAAACTAAGCTAGATGGAGAATGGATCTTTTATTATTAAAAATAAATAAATTTAATTAAATATTAATGAACAAATTATTAAAATTAAATAAATTTAATTAGGCTTTGAAAAATTACAACTCTAATAATTATTAATCTTTCCTCAAATCTTTTCTCTCCTATTTTGTTGACCTTTTTATTTTATAATATAATAATAAATTTATAATATAAGCATGTTATTCATGTTTTCTTATACACATATCCAATTACATAGAGATCTCATGGATTACACTAAACTAAAACTAAATAAATTTAATTATCCTTTGGAAACTTGCAACTACATTAACTATTAATCTTCCCTTATACCTTTTCTCTCGCACTTTGTTGACACCTTTCTCTTTATAATATAATAATAAGTTTATAATATTAACATGTCACTCAGGTTTTCTTACTTAATGTTTAACAAATTTATAAAATGAACATGTCACTCATGTTTTCTTACAATAAACATTTTATTGAGAAAATAGTTATAATAATTTTATTTAAAACTAAATAAATAAAATATAATAATTTTACTTTTCATATTTATTAACTAATTTCAACTTTGTTATTTTCTAATTATATGATTTATATTTATATTTTTAACAATAAATTTATAATACGAACACATTATTCATTTTTTCTTACATCTCATTTAATTACATTGTTTATATATTTATTTATTTTGAATGATTTATTACACATTTTTTTTTACTTAGACTATATAAACATATTTCAAATTCAAATTGATCTATTAATTATAATAAAAAAAAATGCATGATGAAATATGCATTTTTTTACCAATAAGTATTAACAATGTTAATTTGAATATAAGTTTGACTTTTAAGAAAAGTTTTCTCTTAAAGAAGATGGAGTCATTCAAGTGGATATAGGTTGCCACTCACTTCTTCCACTTACTCATTAGGGTTTTCATCTTGGCCATTTTTGTTATAGATTCTACCCTAAATTTTTGAGGTCTTTTTGAGACCCTAAAGAATGTTTTTTGGCCATTTTTGGCCAGCAATAATTGAACTTCTCATTATATTATCTTTTTGTGAATAAGCTAATATTATTTTTCTTTAGATATAAACTATCACCATTATAATTAATTTGTATTTTGACATATTTTAAAATTTTAAAATTTGCAAATAGAAATTGAGTTTCAATATATTATTATAATATCTACTATATTTATGTATTTCATTATGTTCTCAATATAATCCTTAAAGTTTGATTTCAAAATATGATATTTTATAATAAAAATCCTTCAAATACATCAGATAGAAAGATCATATTCTTTGAAAGCTACATTCAATAAACCAATAAACTCTTTAACATAATATCCTTGGAGTGTGTTTGCAACAAATCCACTGTATTGTAGAGTCCAATGAAAAATTGAACGATGGAATTCATTGCGCTGGCCACAATATCCTTTAATAAGAATGGAGAATATGAAAGGGCTTCTCAGTATGGCAGTTGAAATTTGATATTAGTAGGTGTAGAGGAGATATGAAAAAAGTGATTTAAATGTAAATTTAATAATGCTAAGATTAATGCTAAGATTAATAGTGAAGTAAATATCTGATGTTAAGTAAGGAGTATAAGTTAATAGTGAAGTAAATGTCTAATGTCAAGTAAGTTTGTTAAATGGCAATCAGATATTAAGTAAATGTGAAAAAGTAAGTAGGTTAACAGAAGCAATAAAAAATGTTAGAAAGTTATGAATATAGATTTTATTCATTGATTTCGAAGGAGAACTAAAGAATATGTCAGTATCTCCAATTGCTAGCCATTATTTTGAAATCTATAATTAAAAGATCATTAAATATTTCCAATAAATATATAGCCTTTACTCACAATAACATTTTTATAAATTCTTATAAAAAAAACTTGTAATTTTTCAGTGATAATCATATCTTTCCAAAGATACAATAGTGATAATCATATCTTTCCAAAGATACAATATTGACTTTAAAGTGACAAAATCTGATATTTATAAAATCTTTTAAAATAAAAATATGATGTGTTCAATATTTCATTGTCAATAACAACTCTCGCATGATTTCAGATTTTCCCACAATTACAATATTCATGAATATAGTGTAACAAAATCTCCCCAAAATTACAATATTCAGGATTATACTTTAACAAAATCTAGAAATTGAGGATTTGTTTGTCCTTACCTAAGCAAACATTGTGTAAAGATTTTAGGCATGTTGGGTAGACAAGTCCCATCTCAGTTATTAGTCATGTTGTGTAGACAAGTCCATAACTAATACGAAGAAAGCAACAAGAAAGAGACCAAAATCATTCTCGGATCTTAAAATTATGAAAAGCATCAGCATCAGCATCAAGATCAGTTTCTATGTCAAAATTCCAATCGAAAAATATTTGAGCATCCCATATAGCTAGACTCCGGGAATTTTTTCCATGAAATTCCAATCGAAAAATA
>SNQJ01S0007228.1:101371-112314 GCA_010110895.2 Picea sitchensis | reverse complement strand
TGACTAATTTCAACCTTATTATTTTCTAATTACATTATTTCTATTTATATTTATTTTGAATGATTTATTTATTATTTATATTTATTAACTAATTTAAGTTGAGCACTAATTATTATAAGAGAAACTTATGTCTTTGTATTAATAAGCATTGACACTGTCAATTTGAATATAAGTTTGACTTTCAAAGTGGATATTAAAGTGGATATAGGTGACCATCCACCTCTTCCACTTACTCATTATTGTTTTCATCTTAGTTGTTTTTGTCATGAATTTTGGGTCTAAAACTTTTGGGTTGGTTTTGATGTTTTTTTGGTCATTTCTAGGTTAGTGGTTTCCATGGCATGTCCATGTCTTTCCAATACAATAATTGTACTTATTAATTAGATATTTCCAACGAGCTATTAATCGCCCTAAAAAGAGATTGTATGCAAAAGTTGCACCCCCTAGAAGTTGACACATCAACTAACCACCTAGGATCCAAACCTTTTGTGCTTCACTTCCTAGGGTTAGGGTTTTGGACCTTTATGGTTTTTGATTTCTGTTAAGAGACCATAGCATACATTCTTTCTCTTCGGAGATAAGCTACCACCATTCTAACCAATTTGTATTTTTCAATATCTACTATTTTAAAATATGTTAATAAAAGTTGGGTTAATAGAGAATATATTCTGTTGATATATTCTCTGCTATATTTATGTATGTGTTTCATTTTTTTTTTTAGAAAAACTTCAAAAAAAAATAATCCTATATATCTATATATATATACGCTTGCACTTATCATAATGCAATATTCTATCATCTTATCAATATCTTAAATTAAGAGATGAATCAATGAACTTAAAATTTACTTACATGTTTTAATCTTAGCAATCTTGCCCAACTAACTAGAACAACATTTTCTTAGAAATTTGCATTCAGTGAACCGACAAACAATTTAACATAATAAATGCAAGGAACAAAAAAAATATATTCTTTGAAATACGCATTCACTAAACCCACAAAATGTTTAACATAATGTGAGTGAGATATTAACACTTTCCTAAACTAAAAATATATAATAAATATATCAATATTTCTATAAAATGTCAAAATATATACATTTACATTTAAAAAAAATTATCTCAAAGATTTTATTATATTTATATGTTTTTAAACGATACTTTATCCATTTTTTAATTTTTTTTTTTTAATTTTATTGTATTTATATGTTTTTAAACGATACTTTATCTATTTTTGGATTTTTTTAGAAATATATATATATATATATATATTAACATAACATGTTTATAAATTCTTAAAAAATAAAATAATAATTCTTCCGTGATGATCATATCTTCCCAAAAATACAATATTCACCACATAGTGAAACGAGAATATAGGGTGACAAAATCTCGTGTCACATAGGTTTATAAAATCTTTTAAAATAAAAGTATGGTGCGGTCAATGTTTCATTCTTAATAACTTTGCATATCACCAGATTTTCCCAAAATTACAGTATTCAGGAATATTGTTAATAATGACTTTGCATATCACCAGATTTTCCCAAAATTACAGTATTCAGGAATATAGTGCAACAAAATCTCCCCAAATTACAATATTCGACGAAGATCATTGTCGGATCTTAAAATCATGAAAAGCATCAAATCAGATTTGACATGAACGAGGAATAATTAGAAATTAATATCGGCTTATTTTAAGTATATTTAACTGAAATAATGCGGAAAGGAGACTTTAGTGTCAAATCTTTTCCGCTCTCGTAATTTTAGTTTCAATGTATTAGAATTTAAGTGTGTAATCACACATTTAAAAAAATAATAAGTAATGAAAAAAATTATTATTATTTAATAATATTATTATTTTGAAATAATGAATATTGTGGAAATTTAAGAGATACTTTAAATATTTTATTTGTAATGTCTTGTTATTGTGTGTATTGAGCGAACTTATATTTGAGGACACTTGCTTGCAAGTGATCCAAATTATTATACTATCGGTTGTTCGATTATGATTATGAGATATTATGGATTAACGATAAGTTATTTTGTTGTATTCACATAAACAAGTGTTATTGACTAGGTTCTCTTGAGTGTGTAGGACTTTGGACATTGAGGATGCAGATGTATCATTGAAACCCCTTGGACTCTGGATTGAGTCAGGGAGTGGACTATTGGGATTTGATTGTTGTTAATATGACATATGTACATCTGATTAGATGTTATGCTAATTGATTATTATTGCTGACATGATTTGTTGATCATGCACGCTGACGATAGCTTGTCGACTAGACTCACATGTGGAGTAGAGGGGTCACGCACGACAACCAGAGACTTTGAGGGAGAGGTGTGGGAGCAGCCTTGCCACAACCTACTAGCACTCTCGTCGTTGCTTGAACTGTAGGTTAACGACTACGTAGTTCGAGAAGACTCACGATGTCGTGAGGGAAGATTGTTACAGTCGCTCACGATGATTCTAAGGGGCGCACAATAAGGCAGGGGCCTTATTCCTTAGAGGCCCGTAGTCTCCCACAAGATCACCTGGCAGAGTACTGACTCCAGGGGTTTTTGATGTCTACCAAGTTAGTCAAGAGGCGAGTGGCACCCTTGGAGCACGTAGTGCGTTCTGAAGGGCACGTCGCGCAATGAAAACGGAAAAGGCAAGTGGCACACTTGGAGCACCTAGTGTGTCTTGAAGGGCATGTCGTGATTTCAATGGGTAAGTGAATAAACCTAGTCAGCTTTAAAATGAATGATGTCATAAGTAAGATTTAAAAACAATTTCCCTAATAAAAATGTCACCCAACCCAGTGAAATTAAAATCTAGGTCTAAGTAACACATGCGGTCAAAAATAATAATCATAAATAAACATGTAACAAGAAGAGGGTAAGAAATTCAAATTTATTTATTTAAGTCAAATTATCATGAAGATTTAATTTATTTTTTTTAAGAGGAAAATGTTGTTTTTATCTATTTTTGCTAATTTAATTTTTAATTAAAAAGAAAAAAGGGTAAATGGTTGTTTTTCTATACTTGCTAAATTGAGTTTTAGTTAAAAAGGGGAAAGAGGTAAACTTAAAAGAAATAGGAAACTAAAGGAAAAAGAAGAAACATAAAGAAAAGGGGAAACCTAAAGAAAAAACTGAATGTCTAACTTAGTAAGGAATCTTGCCTTGGGAACTTGCTATTTTTGAACTTAAATAGGAATTTAGTAAGGCATAAGTCATTTAAGAAGTGTAAGGGAATTTTGGGACACCTAGGATCGTTTTTAGGAATGCTTTTAGGTGGGTGAGGGAAATAGGAATAATTAAATAATTAATAAAATTAATTTCTAGTGCAACTAAGGGATCAGACGACATGTGTACGAGGGAGGTTTTTCCTAATTAATTAAATGAAAAAGGAAATTAATGAGAATTTGGGAAACTAATTACTTGAAAACTCTATAAAAAGGATGGAGGAGGAGGAGTATGGATCTCATCTTTATGTGTAACGTTACGCTCCTGAATTTTTGTCTTGACTGAACTTATGTTGTGTGAGTTGGGATACCCAACTCGGGTAATGAGTGGTAGCTTGACCTTGCGAGGTGAGTTGGGTGCTAGTGGTTCTCTGGTATTGTGTGTGTGGCCTCTTTGTGGCTCGGGGGTCTCAGGAGGAAGAAGAGTACCCCTAGCGTTCGTTGGGAGGTATCGGTGAAGACACATTGGTTGGCAACCGAGAATTGGATAGAGCGGGCATGGGACAACGAATCAGAGTTGTCACACTTGGCTACGGTACGCATGCGTTTCTTTTTGAATGGTAGATTAATATTGTTCCTACGCTTTCATTATTGTACTTTTATTGTGTAAAGAATTGTGTTTTACTCAACGTTTTATAATCAAAGAACTTAAAGTCATCCCAGCCTTACACTCGCTGCATTTTGAATGGATTTCCCTTGGCAAACCCAACTTCTAATTTCAATGACTTTTCTATGTGGGTTTTATTGATTATTATGAAGAGATTATGTTTTTATCTTCCATCCCTTATCCCTTAGTCATCAGTCCCTTCCTGAGCAGTCAGCCAGGAGCCGAATCAATGACCGTCACTTCAGTGTTTAAAGACCTATAGATTCAAATGCCCTGCTTTTTTGTACATGGATGATTAGTGAAGGATAATTTTTTCCCAATGGTATATTCCTTATTTATCTCTCGTTTGATTGATTCATGGTTGAATGTTTAGTCTTGCTCCTTCTTGTGCACAAGTACCTCTATGTTTTGATTGCATAAACTCCGAAAACATTTGTGTTTCCTTGAAATATTATCCCTACATTTATTTGATTGATTACATTTGCATTTCCTTGAAGGATCAACTTTGCATTTTCTTTTTGGGTAAAATCTCAACGTTGGATGATAAACTCTATGTGTTTCTTTTACTGATGATCTCATGTGTTTTAAAAGGGGTAAATCTCTGCGTATTGTTTATTTATTTCTCTCTGTGAACAACTTAATGCCCTCTACATTTTTAATATCACTCTGTGTTTGGGTTATCTATTTCTCCCAGNTTTCTTTTTGAATGGTAGATTAATATTGTTCCTACGCTTTCATTATTGTACTTTTATTGTGTAAAGAATTGTGTTTTACTCAACGTTTTATAATCAAAGAACTTAAAGTCATCCCAGCCTTACACTCGCTGCATTTTGAATGGATTTCCCTTGGCAAACCCAACTTCTAATTTCAATGACTTTTCTATGTGGGTTTTATTGATTATTATGAAGAGATTATGTTTTTATCTTCCATCCCTTATCCCTTAGTCATCAGTCCCTTCCTGAGCAGTCAGCCAGGAGCCGAATCAATGACCGTCACTTCAGTGTTTAAAGACCTATAGATTCAAATGCCCTGCTTTTTTGTACATGGATGATTAGTGAAGGATAATTTTTTCCCAATGGTATATTCCTTATTTATCTCTCGTTTGATTGATTCATGGTTGAATGTTTAGTCTTGCTCCTTCTTGTGCACAAGTACCTCTATGTTTTGATTGCATAAACTCCGAAAACATTTGTGTTTCCTTGAAATATTATCCCTACATTTATTTGATTGATTACATTTGCATTTCCTTGAAGGATCAACTTTGCATTTTCTTTTTGGGTAAAATCTCAACGTTGGATGATAAACTCTATGTGTTTCTTTTACTGATGATCTCATGTGTTTTAAAAGGGGTAAATCTCTGCGTATTGTTTATTTATTTCTCTCTGTGAACAACTTAATGCCCTCTACATTTTTAATATCACTCTGTGTTTGGGTTATCTATTTCTCCCAGCGAATTGTCCTAATAACCTCAGCGTTTTTAATGTGTTTTCGTTGATTTTTTGGTGGATGTGTAATTGTTGGGGTGGTAATGGTGGCGTGGTATGATGTGTATGACAACGTTTCCTTTCTAATAGATAGTAAAGACAATATTTTATATTTAAAAGACAACGATTTCATATAAGATAGTGAACCGGTTCTAGTTTTATATAACAAATTCTTAACATAGCAAATTCATAAATGGTTTCACTTTTAAACAACGAATTTATACTTGATTTACTGTTGACAGTGAATTTAGATTTTGACTGCGAAATTAATAAACCTTGGGTACATAATTGATGCCTTTAGTTGATTGAGTGTGGTTGTGTTTTATGATAGTAGCCTTAATTAATTGTAAGACTGTGTTGAATTTTTGGTCATGTAGAAAATGATTGTTTATATCTCCATACATACAACATTTTCTTTTCAGACAACATTGTAATATATTTGATTGTGAAATAACACTCATTGACTGCGATTTTCATATAGCGTATGACTTCGAATTTGCATACTGTGCGACTGTGATTTCACTTATGTTGTATGAATGATAGTGCTATTGTTATTTCTTGTTAAAATAGTGTTATTGTGATTTCATTAATATTGTGATTTCGTTAATATAGTGTTATTGTGATTTCATTGATATAGTGTTATTGTGATTTCATTAATATTACGGTTTTCATTAATATAGTGTTATTGTGATTTCATTGATATAGTGTTATTGCGATTTCATTAATATTGTGGTTTAATTAATAAAGTGTTATTGCAATTTCATTAATATTGTGATTTCATTAAAATAGTGTTATTGCAATTTCACTTATATTGCAATTTCATTAATATAGTGTTATTGTTATCTCTCGTTAAAAGAAAATGTATCTATATAATGTGTGCCAGAGATTTATTATTATAATATAACATGTTGTTAAGTCGAAATTGAATATAAATGGGAGACACTATTTATTATAATATAATTTATTGTTAAGTCAAAATTGAATACAAATGGGAGAAACCATTTATGTGCAACAATGTCGAATACAATTTCTGTGCAAATAGTGTCGAATATGATCACGTGCCTGAGATGACCCCATGCTTCAACTATCCAAGAATCCAGCCAAGCATGACTCTTCTAGTGATGCATTACAGCTCTTAACTTATTGTAGTTTGTCTTTCGCATGTGCTTTTGTCTGTCCTTCAAAGAAACATGTCATTACATGAAATGAAGTGAATAAACATGAATGAATGTTTTCAAAGTGATTTACTTTTGTGCAACATACAACCATGCAGAACATTAAAATACCATGAATCTTGACTATTAATTTAGAAGCAAAATGACCGTATAAATGCAATTATTCAATATATAATGATGAGATATATGACTTAAATCGTAGTCCTTGACCATACCAATTTATTCCCTGACATATTATTATAGGAAACCGTTTCTATTTGTGCAATAAATAGCATTATGTTGTGTAATAAACAACCTTATATTTTATGACAACGCATACACAGTTAGACGACGTTTAATTATGGTTGACAACGATTTGCAATAGATGCAGTCACCTGTAGTATTGGAAATCGATTTTCTAAAATATATGGTTAACTTTGTGGTATTCCTTAAATGCGATCAATTCCTTTTTAGGGGACAACGATAACATAGGTTGCAATTCCTTTTAAAAAACAATGAACTATTGTGTAAGGGACAAAAAATTTTGATATTTTATATTGTTTAAGGACAACGATATCATTGATACCTAATTAACAACATTCACATTTTATTCACAACATTTACCCCAATCACAACGAGTTATTTGATTGATAAATCATAACAATTACAAATGTATTCGATATATTTGTTATGCGAATAATCCATTTGTTTCAGTTGCATGGAAATATTTATATTTGATTTATAGTTTCAGTTTATTTGGCATTATAACTGGTTATTGATGACTTAATTAAATAAGGCATTTACCCCTTCGATTGGATTAACAATCGCCTTTTCATTTAGATCAATGGTTTAAATATGTTTAATGCGTTGATCGCCTATAATGGTTTTTCCTTACGTTAATATTAATTGTTGATTAAGTACCGACATTCTTGCCTTATAGTAGCCTTAAATGTTCTCCCAATAAGGAGCTAGGTGAGGACCTATTGATTTATTGAATGTATTTTTGTAAGGTTGTTGCATTGCTATATTTTATGTTGGGACGAAGGGTTGGAATTTGTCCGATTGTGCATGGGTCCCTAGCGCTCCCATCGCACTATGGCAACATGATTTCTTGAGATTGGATCACTGCACGCTTGGATCAAGAAGCACACACGATAACCCATCTTAGGATCGTGCACCACCGAGGTGGTTGAGACTGTGGTTTTTATGGTGGTACTCATTTTGTAACTCTTGTGTTGTCTCTCGCTCACTGAGAAGGTTCTAGTTACTAGTCGTCAAAGTCAATGTGGCGGGTTGTTGATGTTATCCTTTAGCTTGTAGGCATTTCCTTGCGTGTGTCGGGTGGGTAGTCATTTTTATTTGTCTATTGATTATCGCATGTTTCGCCCAGTTGCATGATGTGCTAGTATGCTAAGTCGTTGTTGTCTGTTGCCTGATCTGCGTTCGTTGTGTTCATCGTCAAGTTGCATTGTTGGACTATGGTCGTTGTTTCCTTCCTACAATTTTTTTTCTTTTTTCTTTGTGTTGTGTCGCATGTAGTCGTAACGAAGGGGGTCTTCACATATGGTGTCAGAGTGGGTTCAATCCTGCAACTGTGGATCTCCATGATTTCCACTGCAGTAAAACCTTGAGTGTTAAACTAGAGCTAACTAAAAACTTTAACGGTCCATGTGGTGATATCGATTAGATGACGCCACAAAGGTTTGTAGCATGGTGACGTGGAAGGAGGTGCAACGCCTATAGAAGTACCCACACCCTCGGAGTCTAACCCCCAAGGGGAGGAACAAGTCCTTGGGATAGATCTGATTGTTGTAATGGATGATGATGGCCTGACCAGGTCCTTTCAGAGAATGTCAGAGGCCTCGATCCACTATATGTTTTGATATGAGGCTAGGGCGCCTCTATCCATGAGGTTCCATAGCGTGCCCTATCTAGTACCGTTAGTTTTCACCGAGAACTTGAGAGGGATAAGTTCTCAAGTTCACAAGTGTCGCGGTTGGCTCAACCGTCGAGGCATGGTTGGAGAATATGGCGATGTGCTTTGCACTTCGCAACTACCTCCAACTTGAAGGTCTGCATGGTGGTCTTTCAACTAAAGGGTAGCACTCTTCTATGGTGGAAGACGCTCCTTTTGCATTTGAATAGGCTGTCAAACCAGATGAGTTTAGCTTTGTAGAAATGGCTTCGGGAGTCAGACAAAAGGTTGGTGGGAAGGTTACGGGCTATAGCCTTAACCTAGGAGAGTTTGTCACTAGGGCCAACTTGTACGTCATGGCCTTAGGATCTTATGACGTCATGATCGGTATGGACTGGTTGGAATCACATGAGGTGATACTCAACTGGAATGCAAAACGATTGAGCTTGGTTGATGATGAGGGATAGAGACACGTGATTGTAGGTCAGAACCAAGGAGTTTCCTTGAGGTTCATATCTTCCTTATAGCTACAGAAGAGTATGCACAAGGAATGTAAGCTTTAAGTGATCCTTGCATTAAACAAGAAGGGGGTAGCGGGAGGTCTAGAACACCTTCCGGTAGTGAGAGAATTTGTGGATGTCTTACCTAAGGAGTTACCTAGGATGTCACCGGAGAGGGAAATAGAATTTACCATAGACCTAAAACCAAAGACTGAACCGATAACAAGAACGCCTCATCAGATGTCTACCCTGGAGTTACAAGAGTTGAAAATGCAACTAAAGGAGTTGTTGGACCTAGGACTTATACGTCCAAGTTTTTCACCATGGGGTGCACCTGTTATTTTCATACAAAAGAAGGATGGGTCATGGAGACTCTGCATTGACTATCATCAATTGAACAAGGAAATGATCAAGAATCAGTACCTGTGGCCAAGGATTGATGATTTGTTCGATCAGATGAAAGAACATAGTTACCAACTTAATGAGAATGGTGACTTCAAAATGAGAACTCTGGCCCAAAAAACCCATATTTTTGCATAAAAAACATCAAAATCAACCCCCAAATCAAAAAGTGGTGCTACCGGTAGCACCATTTTTTTAAACGGGGTTAAAATTACAACATTTTTCAAACATTGCCTTCAAAATTTAGACAGTAGCTCAAAAAAACCTTAAAATTAGCACCTAAAAACAAAAAAAATGTTTTTGATTTTTTTTTTTTTCATAAATTTTGAGATCATTTGAAATCGTATTTTTATCACTTAGTACCATTAAAACAAAAACCTCAAAATCAACCATCAAATTGAAAAGTACTGCTACCGGTAGCACCCATTCTAAAATTGGGGTATTAAAATGACACATTTTTTTAATGTGGTAAAAGAACTCATCATTACTGTAAACAAAATCATAAAAACAATCCTTAAATGTTTACTTTTTAAATGTTATCATCATGCAAAGGACAAGGTAATACATAATGCCATGAAAATATCATAATATACTTTAAAAATTCAACGTCACTTTTTAATATTTGTTTCCTTTTAACAATAAAAAAGTAAATACAAGTTACATTGAATGAAACATAAATAGTTTCTTAAAAGTATTGTTATATTGACCATATTCAAAACATATGAACTAAGAAATTTTATTATATTATCCATAATAAAAAAACATATCNAACAAAAGATTCATAACTTCATGTAAGATCATATGTAAGTTCAATGGTCTTTTTTAGTTACCATACAAACATCATATGGATAAAAAATTCTTAAAATGTTCCATACACTTATTCATATTGACTCATGGTTTCTGAAATACCATTAGAGTCAATATTGTCTTCAGATGAATGTTTTGATGAAGATGTAGATGATCCATACTCTTCTCTATGGTCGATGAATTCACCATCTGAGTCTACATGCATGCCCAACATTTTAGATGTCAAATTCCTTTTAGATCTACGACTAGGTTCAACAGACTCCCATCTTGCATAGATGTTTCCTACTTTTCTCAAAAAATCCTTAAGATTTTTTGAAAAAAAAAGGCAAAAAAAGTTAAATTTAGATATAATTTTTTAACTTTGTTCTAGCTTTTGTCTAGTTTTTTTTATGGTTTTTTAGGTTATATGTTATAACATATAACCTTAGATATAACATATTATTGAATACCTTATAAACTAGATTTGTTATTAATCTACTTGTTTTTTACTCAAAAAAGGATATAAGCGAATCGTGGTGGTTTATGCTCTTTATCTTGAAGTATTATCTTAAAACATTAGATCACTAATTTCTATAGATCCTTAATTTTACATATTGCATATATTTTGTAGAATTCCTTTATATTGTTTCGAGAAGTAAATCTTTGCTCTTATTGAATAAAATCATAATTAAGGTTTATTTTATTTCTCTAAATAATATATTGTATACCAAAGGGATTCTCTACTTGGTCATTGAGCATTTTCCAAAAGGATGGGTGCAAGCTAATGATGGTTTTCTATGACACCATATAACCTATGTTATATGTTATATAACAATATAACATATGTTATATGTTATATAACATAT
>SNQJ01S0007228.1:64360-90227 GCA_010110895.2 Picea sitchensis | reverse complement strand
CAGAGAGGGGGTGCTACCGGTAGCACCATTTTTAAAAACGAGGTAAAAAATTGGACCCCCCAAAAAACGAGAACTCTAGAGAGTTCTCATTAAGTTGGTAACTATGCTAAAGGTGAGATTGTGTTTTCAAAGATCGACTTATGATCATGATGTCACCAGTTATGGATCAAGGGGGATGATGCCCCTAAGACCACATTTAAGATGAGGTTTGGACATTACGAGTTTACTGTTTTATCGTTTGGACTAACGAATGCCCCAACGGTATTTATGAGTTTGATGAACAGGGTGTTCTGCGAATACTTGGACAAGTTCGTCCAAGTATTGATTGACGATATTTTGATTTACTCTCGGACGTTGAAAGAGCATGATGAGTACTTGTGCTTGGTACTACAGTGTCTACGAGAGAACAAATTGTAGGGGAAATTGTCTAAATTCTCGTTTTATCGATGAAGGATTCATTACTTAGGACATGTTATTTCCGATGAAGGTATCGTTGTGGATCCATCAAAGGTCGAGGCTATTATGAAATGGAATGCGCTAAAGAATGTCCTCGAAGTGCTTAGATTCATGGGTTTAGTGGGATATTATCGATGGTTCGTCGAGGGTTTTTTGAAGATAGCAAATCCGATCACGAAATTGAAGAAGAAGAACAAGAAGTTTGTTTGGAACGAGAAATGCACAGAAGAATTTTGGAGGCTCAAGGAGCTGTTGACAACAACACCTATACTAACGGTCCTTGACACAGACACAAACTTCTTCGTTTTCATTGACGCATCCAAGGAAGGCTTAGGAGGAGTCTTGATGCAAAACGGTCAAGTGATCACTTACATCTCGAGGAAGTTGAGAAGGCATGAGGAGAACTATACGACGCACGATTTGGAGTTGTTATCCATTGTATATTCCTTGAGATTTTGGAGACACTACCTTATTGGATGGAAATTGAAATAAAAATGGACCACTGTGGACTACAACACATCTTTACGCAAAGAGAATTGAATGCGCGACAATGACATTGGTTGAAATTGCTTAGCGAGTATGATTTTGAGATTTCTTACATAAAATGGACAGTGAATAGAGTGGCGAATCCATTGATTTGGAGACCACACATATTTTCGGTGATTTCCTCTTCAGACGAATCTACATGAAAATATTCAAACTTTACAATGCAACGATGACTGGTACAAGGAGGTCAAGGATTTTATTGGACAAAACACAATGATGGTACCAAAATTTGAAGGATTTACTATGGAAAACGACAGATCATTGAGATTTAAAGATCGAATTTACATACCACCCAATGACGGGTTGAGAAGTGTGATCCTAAATGAGGCTCACAGAGTAGTGTGCATGGCTCACACAACAGTCATGACGATGAGGGAAGACCTTAAACCCTTATTCTTCTGGAAAGGAATGAAGGCAGACATAGTCAACTACATGGCAATATGTCTAGAATGTTAACAGGTGAAGGCTGAGCATAGACATCCAGTAGGATTACTACAGCCACACACTATTCTGGAATCAAAATGGGAGGTCATTTCGATGAATTTCATTGTTGGATTACCAGTGACGGCAAGGAAACACAACTCGATTTTTGTGGTAGTCGACACTCTGAAGAAGAGTGTTCATTTTATTCCTATGCGTATGACGTATGAGGCACCTGAGATAGATAGATTTTTCATCAACGAGATTGTGAGGCTGCATGGCATGCCTAAGAGGATTATATCTGATCGAGGATCAGTGTTTACTAGACAATTTTGGACTAGTTTCCAAACATCCTTAGGAACTCAACATAACTTTAGTACCACGTATCACACAGAGACAGATGAGCAGACCAAACAAAAAAAACAAATCTTGGAGGACATGTTGTGTAATGAACCCCAAAATTACAAAAATAAAAAAAATTAATTCTATTAAATCTCTATTTTATCTTTTTGTCAGGAACATTAACTCTTTGTTTCCACAAATTAACTCAACCTTATTTATTGGCAGGTCACAGATGTCGAGAGGTAGTCTTAGGAGTCTGAATTATTAAAGTTACAAGACAAGACTAAGAGTAGATAGGAATTCCCTTAGCATTCCTACTCTATCAAATTCGTATCTATACTTTATCATTTTGGAAGTATTCAACATTACTCATTCAAGCGATCCTTATTCCTTAAAAAAAAAATATAGTCTAGTACATATATATGTGCACATACATCACATCTATATAAATTCATATGTATAAACTCACTATCGATTAAATATTCGATCATAGGAGCTACATACTCTTGTAAGATATCGTGAGCTTATTATCAAGGACCTCTTACACCTATATTAAATGAAACTTGATCTTTTTAATAGTTTTCAATGTGATAACTCCATAAGGTAAAACATGTAAGCTTAGCCCTTAGCCCATTGTTACACTAAGAACATACAGGATGATTTTTTTCTCGTCGGAGTCTAAAGATTACTTCCCTCATGAATTAAATCGATCCACACCAAATTGGACTGGGTCTATCTTGGTTAGTCAAAGAATAATATTATGATGACTTTCCTCCTTCACATTTACTCAGCACGAGGACCGGTGAGGTAAATGTCAAGGTACATTAATCCCTCCGTCTAGCTCTCTAATGGACCTCTGCGCAGAGTCTCGTCCAATCCTGTCACCCACCTTCATGTACCGCTATGGTTTGGCTATCTCCCAAATGTCACATGGCTCATTATAGTAGTATTAATGTTCCCCTTTTAACTCTTTCGGCAAAACTAGCTAGATTCATTTCTTCTTTGGCTTGCTTACTATGTAAGAAAAATCCAAAGGTATCTATGGGAGGAAGCGCTCTGGTTTAAGCTCCGAGAAGAGACTTCACTCTGGCATAAGCAAAGTGTGATCGGGTCGTCCCCATTAACCAGGTAAGGGAATTCATCCATTGAATTAGTTAAAAAAACAACTCCCTATTGTTTTAACGATTATTATGTCTGTGGATTCTGGTTTTCAAGGACTTCTTTGCATAGACATTTTTGTATGTGTGTATTATAGTTTATTTCGTAGGGCGCTGGTGGTTTTCATTGAGTGTGGTTGTCCGGTTCACTCCTCTAGACGTCTATCAATTTGTATGTTGTTTGAATGACTATGTAGCCATTAATATGGTAGTTTCTCTTACATATTCTCAGGTGGAATCGATATCGAAACCTTTTATTTTGCGTTCACAACCTATATTAGGGTTATGTTTCCTATCTATATCTTGTCGGCTTATGTATGCATAAACCCCATCCGTAATCCTGTCTACATAAGGAGTAAAGGACCTAGACTCTATACACTATACTCGGCAAGATACTTCGTTCAGTACTATCGTCCTCAACAAAATGCCCTTAGGCAAGGATTTATCTGTTTATTAGCTTAACTAGATTCTTGTATGGGATTTTTAAAAGTAGAATATCTTTCACCTGCATTTCTTGGTTATTTTATCTCTTAGAAATTTTATTTATTTTTCTTGGGTATTTTAAGTCCTAATAATTGTATATAATGTGACCTAATGATGGAGCCCCTGATCTTTTTGAGAGGGTACCCATCAGATCGACATTTGGCACCCTTCTGTCATCCCGTTTCGTGGGCGACTTGCCAGTTATGGACTGGAAGACGACCTGTACTAAGGCCCGGAGTTAAGTACAATCCATTTTCCTCTACATTTTGTTTACTGAAATCCATTTATCTTGGTGATTCAAGTTTGTATATCATAATTAAGGAACTCTATCAATCATTGACATTTACTAATGAAATTTTCCCTTATTTCCTTGAAGGGGAGGGGGGTATCTGAACCCTCAGATTTTTCTTTGGCATCCTCCCATATACCAGGTACTCGAGTTCCTTGTTGATTACTCCGGACTTAACGTCCCAGGTTTTGTAGCAAAGATATTGGTCCCAACTCAACCACAGTATGGTGTAGTATTGTCTCAGTTCTCTTTCTTAGCAGAGGGAGTCAATATTATAGTCATAATCACTGCGAGAGACCATTTCGTAGTAATTGTGGGATTATGAACTACCTTTGACTATTGTTCTAGATTTTGGTTGATACGTTAGTTACTCATTATAATCCAGAAAGAATAACAACTTTATGTTCTTGGGAAGTATATTCCATATTTATTTTATGACTTATACTTTATAGTAATTGCAGAGATCTCCAACGTGACCAATAAATCTGTAGTTTCCTCCATTTCCATTAATGCCCGACTGTACAGAGGGTTGGCACAATTTGTCCTTTGATTACAGATTTATGAAATTCAAAAAAATGAATAAAAGGCATGTAGGCATTGAAGAAGTTCCAGTATCTCTGTTTTCTTTCTATGGTTATTCGTCTCTTGTTTCTCAGTTCTTTTTGTTCCATAAATTCTATTTACATTGAAAGGTTCAGATCGTCTTATCCTTTATTTCCATAACTTAAATTGTGCCTGGTTGGACTTGTCCATCCTCCATGATGTTCTTATTATCTATTCAAATCCATACTATAGACTGTTGGATTGAATTCTGTGAATCGTGTGGTTTATCTATATGTATATGTGTTCTTATATGTATCTCTATACATAGTTGGCTCCTGTTAAGTTCACAATCATTTCACTGGTAGCTTTAAATATGACTGGATAATTCATCCCAACCTAAGTGGTGATCCCAGGGATGTAAATCCTTATGTAAATACATAAAACAGGTATATAATTTCTAGTTTATTCCCTACCGATATCCCCTACGGTTATTCACTGTAGCAACAGATCAAGCAGATAAAAATGGTGTGTCGATGTGGCAGTAGTTCTCTAACATAAATAATGGAATGGAAAAACTATTAGTATGGTTACATTTATGGTATACTTCCACCATTCGAATTCCCATTCCCAGTTAACTACTTAACAAAAATCCTATGCAATTACTATAGTTACCCGTAGGAGTTTTACCCCACATTTACTACATTCCTACATAAGTTTAGTACACAGAATATCCCATACATGTTTGAAAATGTAAAAACTGAATAGTCAGTAATGCGAACAACATTACGCTAATTATACTCTTTCAATTATTTAAATCACAACTATTCTTATCTAAAGGAAATTTCAATAGAAATCATTCAACCAGTAATACCTCGATGCATACTGATAGCCACTTAAAAACAAGAGATATGTAAATAGAAATGGGTAGATTAACATATCTGAACCAAAACGCCAAAGACAAAGGGAACAACCACGTTCCTCCCAACCTGAGAACAGGACATCCAAATCACTTGTCATGTTCACCCCCTAGCTTGACCATGAATCCATGAGGGCGAACTTGAAATCTCCTGTTCAACAATGGTTTCTTCTCTCCCCAATTCTCTCATTTCCTCACACTTAATATTCAGTGTTCATAACAACAGGTACACAAAAATTCTCTTTTTCAACATACTCTTCTTGCCTCACACTCAATCGGTAGTGTTCATAACAGCAAGAAAACCAGTAGTATTTTTCCAGCATACTAGGCAACGTCTTGCCTCCTCACATATGCTCTTTAAAAAACAATTCCTTTTTTCCTAGTTATTTTCCCTCTCTTGGGAATTTTTGTCGCTTTCTAAATCCCTAATTTTCAGGGGCTGCCAATGGACAAATCTATGATTTTCCACTTGTAACAATCAACCGAGAGGTAGTTCCAACATGTTTCCCACTCATGGAGTCATGGTCAACTGATTTTAACATGGTTGTTCCATTTCTCCTCCTGCAATAAATATAAAATATTATGTTTTCATACAAATGTCATAGTCAAATAGTTATTTGAGTCAAATCAGATCTCTGCCCAACAGTCATAATAACTAATTACAATTTATCAAATTCGAAATTCAAAATTTCCATAAATGGCAAAAAAATTTCAAATTCGAATTTACTAAAAATGGAAAAAATTTCCAACAGATTTTAAATTTCAAAATACTTTATTTTTGTGGATGTCACATCCTTTCCCCCTTAAAAAAAAAACATTGTCCTCAGTGTTCGCTCCTTTCTTGGAACAAGATTGGATGAGATTTCCACAAATCTGCCTCCAACTCCCAAGTGGCCTCCTCAGGACTAAAGTTCTTCCATTGCACCTTTACCTGAGCGACGTCTCTATTCCGAAGTGTTATTTATCTCCAGTCTAGAATACACAGGGGTTCCTTCCAGAACTCGCCTTCTGGTTCCACCTGCACCAAGTTCCAATCAATCATATGAGTAGGGTCATGAACATACTTTTTCAACAAAGAAACATGAAATACATTATGAATTCTTAGATTAGCTGCAAGTGCAAGTTGGTATGCTACGGGTCCAATTCGAGCTAGTATCTCGAAGGGAACACAAAACCTGGGTGCTAGCTTGGCATAGTTTCATAATTTCAGTGAACGTTTTTGGGCTTTGACCTTCAAATAAACATGGTCTCCTGCTTGAAATTCCAAGTGTCTTATTTTCTGATATACATAGCTCTTTTGTCTGTCATGTGCTTTCTTTAAGTTCGTTTGCACCTTCCTTATCATATTCTCCATTTCTTGGAGCATATTTGGTCCAACCATGAGTCTATCAACTAGGTTATCCCAGCTAATCGGAGTCATACACTTCCTATCGTACAGTACCTCAAAAGGGCTTAACTTAGAAAAAGTTCGGTACCCATTGTTTTATGCAAATTCTACCAAGTGTAGATAGTCTTCCCACTTGTTTGGTTTTGTTCTTAAGTACATGTGGAGCATATCCTCTACAATTTGGTTTGTCCTTTCGGTCTCTCCATCCATTTGTGGGTGATAACTCGTACTGAAATTCAAATTAGTATTTATCCCTGCAAACAATTCCTTCCAAAAAGAGGATGTGAATTTTACGTCTCTATCTGAAATTACCAATTTAGGAATACCATGCAGTCTAAAAAATTCTTTCATAAATATTTCAACAATGTTTATAGGTTTAAAAGTAGAATTTACAGGAATAAAGTGTGCAGACTTACTGAGTTTGTTGATTACCACCATAATAGAATCATTATGTTTCTGAGTTTTAGGCAAACCTGTTATAAATTCCAGTGATATGGTCTCCCATTTCCATTCTAGTACTGATAATCGTTGTAATAGGCTGGTTGGATGCTGGTGTTCATCCTTAACCTGCTGAAAATATTGGCACCTAGCCAAGTATTTTGTTGTTTCTCCCTTCATATTAGGCTAGTAAAATAGTTTTCTAAGTGTTGTCATCGTTTTCTAGTATCCTGGATGGCCAGAATATGATTTCTTATGCACTTCGTCCAATACTATTAACTTTAACTCTGTTGAATCTGATATGTAAAGTATGTTTTTAAATCGTAATAGTCCCTTCTTGTCGACAATTAGATCTGGTTTATCTGAGTTTGCAGTATTGTTTTGTAATTCTGCCATTATCTTAGTGTAATTTTCGTCATTAATACCTGTCGTCCTTATTATTTGTTATAGATCACTTTCTGCCCTGTTGATATTTATCTCAAATAACCCATGGACTCTTCTACTTAAAGCATCTGCTACCTTATTTTCCTTACCCTTGATATGTCTGACCTCGAAGTAAAATTCGCTCAAGAAGGCTAGCAATCTTGCTTTCCTTGCATTAAGATCTGGTTGGCTAAACAGATATTTCACGCTGCTATTATCCATCAATAGTAGGAATTTTCTGCCCATTATATAGTGTCACCACATTTTTAGGGTGTGTATTACCACTGCCAATTCTAAGTCATGAGTGACATAATTTCACTCATGTTCTTTTAATTTTCGGGACTCATAACAAATCACGTGTCCTTCCTGAGTTAGGGTGTGTACACACCCGCCACTTTCCTAAGCTTCGAGTGATAGTACTCTACCATGTTCTTGTACTTTTCTGGGACTCATAAGAAATTACGTGTCCTTCTTGTGTTAGGATACCACCTAGTCCTTATTTACTTACATCAACACATATGGTAAATTCCTTTTATTCGTGATCTCATACCTTTTAATATGGGTACATCAAGCACACAATTCCTTCACCTTGTTAAAACTATATTGACTCTTCTCTCAAGGACCTGTTAAACTTGGTCCCTTTCTTTGTAATGACGTGATAGGGATAGGCTATTTTGGAAAACCCTCTATAAATCTGTAATAATATCCGGTGATTCCATGAATGACCTGATATCCGCTACATCCTTAGGGTACCGCCTATTCCACATTTGGCTTTTATTTTTGGGTCTACAACAATGCCTTTTTCTCAAATTACATGTCCTAGATATTGTATTTTCTTTGATAAAAATCACACTTACTAAACTTTGGTTTACATTTTAGGCTTCCTCAACGTTTGCAAACTATTCTTAAGTGTTCTTCATGTTCTTCCTCTGCTTTTTAGAATAGACCGTAATATCATCGATAAATACTAGTATGAACGGTCTAAGTAATCAATGAAAAATACTGCTCATCGAACTAAAATGTGGTTGGTGTGTTAGTGAGTCTGAAAGGTATGACCACACTGTGAGGTCACACATCTTGTTCGAAAAGAATTTTTTCTTATATCTTCATCCTTTATCCTAACTTCATGATGGCAAACTTCGCATTGTAAATCCAATTTGAAAAGATTTTGGCCCCACCTACTTAATCAAATAGGTCATTTATCCTAGGTAAAGGGTACTTGTTCTTAGTAGTCATTTTATTCAATTTTCTATAATCGATACAAAGTCTTAGAGTTCCATCTTTCTTTTTCACAAAGAGGATTGGTGCCCCACATGGTGAAACACTCAATCTAATATACTCTTTGTCCAACAAATCATGTAATTGTATTTTTAATTACACCTTGGTACACCTATTCAAGAAGGTGCTTTGAGGATTGTGCTAAACCTGGTATTAGGTCTATGGAGAAGTTTATTTACCTTCTAGGAGGTAATTCTCGTATCTCATCCAAAACATGTCTCTAAAATCACGTAAGACAACAAAGTCTTATAACTTTGTCTTATCTTCTTTTTCTGTAATAGATTCAAGCACTTTGATGGCATACACTTGACATCCCTTTCTCATACATGTTAAGAACCAAATATCAATATAGCATATAGAAAATCTTTAAAAGTACTCAACACCTTGAAAAGAGAGAGAATTTCATATAATAAGTTCTTCGAGGGGGAAACCTCTTTACCCCACTTAAATGTTCAAGTATAAGATGATTCAAATGAAAATGTATCATCGGTATTTATAGGAGACTAGGAGGTACATTACAACTAATGGCCTAAAGCCGACATAAATAAAATAACATTACTAATCTAATATTCCCAATTATGAGTAATGAGAAAATATTAGCTTTCTAACATGCCCCCTCCCCTTGGATATTACAAGTGTTGTCCGCAACGCTTTGAGTAACTCTCGATGCTTCAGAGTAAAAGACTCCATCTTCCCAAGTGGAATCTTCGTACTGGTAGTTTCCTCCCATTTAATGAGATACTCAAATGGATCTATTCCTCGCTTGGGAATCTATGTGTCGTTGATGGCTTCGTGTCTAAATATGATTTTCCTTTCCTCATCAAGTTCGTAATATAGTTTGAACTGGGATCTTGTCGCCTATAACCTTATATTTAAGCATGAAACATGGAAAACTGGTGTACTCGTGAAGATGCAAGCAGCCTCCACTTGTATGCCATAGTACCAATCTTTGCAAATAACCTTATAAGGGCCATTGTACTTTGGTGATAATTTCATTATCCTTCTTTTTCGCTTTTGAGGGACATCTATTTGTATGGTTGTAGTCTTAAAATACCCTATCCCCACTTCAAAACTTCTTTTCACTATGATGTTGGATCTTGTTGTTTCATGATTTTGTGCCATGGTCGCTTTTCCTTTAAGATTTGAGAACTTGTTACATTCTCTAAGGTGATCTCTTCACCTCTGCTTGAACCTTTAGATTTTTATTTTAGAGAAGAAGTGTGATGAAGGAGGGTGGTATCCATAAAGTGCCATAATGGTGTCATTTTTGTTGGGTCGCATGAAAGGAAGTGTTATACCACCATTGTGCCAAGGGTAAACCATTTGAACCATTGTGGCTTGTTTATCGAGACAAGCAACGGCTGTATCCTTCCGTGCATATTTGTCTACTATCTCTGCTTGTCCATCGACAGGATGATAGGATGAGCTAAGGAGCAATTGAGTAAATCTAAAACAAGAAAATAATTTGGTCTAAAAATGTCCAGTGAAGATGGATCTCACACTTACACAATCTTTGGGCTTCCATGTAGCTGACCTATCTCCATGAATGCGTGGAAACCGCATTTACTAGATTTGAAGAGATGAGAGAGTGCCAAAAAGTGTGTGTACTTGGTCGGCCTATCAACAATCACCATACTCTTCCTTCGACTTCTGCAACCTTTGTGATGAAATCCATGGAAAAACTCCTCCCCAGTAATCAATTTGGGATGGATAATGAGCCAAAAAGACCCGGGTCTTAATTTGTTTCTACCTTTATTTTGTTATAAACCAAACATTCTCGCCACAAACCTTGAACATCAGCTTTGCTGCCATCCCAAAAAAATCCTTCTTTGACTCTATGGTAGGTTTTCAAAAATCTCCAGTGCCTCCTCCTACCGAGAGGTGTGCAATTCCAATAGTACCTTTGTTTGAGTTGGGAGTTCTTACATAAATATAAGTGATCTTTTGTACCATAGTGAATAATTTTCCATGTAAATGTATCCTCATGCACCCTAATCCTAGTGCAACCTTTCAATGAGAGTCCACACTTTTTCACATTCTTCTTCCATTCATCCCTTGCTTCATTATCCAATCGGGTTGGATGATCAAGACAGCAATGTAGAAAGGTCTTCAACATATTTATCCTTTCCAGAGTGCATCCGCCACAACATTTTTTCTTTTCCCCTTTTATAGACGATTTCTGTAAAAATCATAACTCCAAGTGCATCTTGTTACCCATTGTTCTTTCTAAAGATAGTCTTTGTTCCAAGAAGTATTTAAGACTATCATGACTGCTTTTGACCTTTGAAGTGCCTACCTATTAGGTGTATGATCCATTTCTTCAATGCATGGGGTATTTCCATCATTTCTTTCACAGTACTTGTGTAAGTCCTTCCTTTGAGTAGATCGGGACTTTCTCAAAAAGCTAGCCTTCCTTCTTGCATTAGTAAAGCACCAATTCAATTTTCCGAGGTATCACATTCCACAATAACACTTTGTGAAGTCCTGAGTGGTCAAGACAGAGCTTTACACATCACCTCTTTAAGTTGTTAAAAGCTTTAGTTGCCTCTCTAGAGTCCATGAAATGCATCCTTCTAGTTTGTGTTGTTAAAGGTGCTTCTATTCTTCCATAGTTCCTAACAAACTTATGGTAGTAACCTCGTTTAACCCAAAAAATCCCTTAAGATTCTTTAATGTTTTGGGAATCAGCCAGCCCATCATGGCCTTATTGTTAGGGTCTACCTTGACACCTTCATGAGATAACTGACCCAAATACTCTTACCTCCTTTTACTCCAAAGAAACATTTATATGGTTTGTCATATAGTTGTTACTCCTTTAGTATTCGTAGCACCTTGTCAACATGTCACACATGATCCCTCCCTAAGACTTGCTATAGATTATATATCATCAAAAATACTAACATAAATTTTTCAAGGAAGGGATTGAAAATGGAATTCATCAACCCTTGGAATGTGGAAGGTGCATTTGTAGGCCAAAAGCAGCATGACCAAAAATTCATAATGGCCTCTCATGAGTTCGGAATGTTACTTGGATATCTTCTTCCTTCATTCTGATCCGATGATACCCTGAACTGACATTCAATTTTGTGAAATAGATTGTTCCATGTGTAGTTCCATCTAACAATTCATCAATGACTCGAATGGGAAACTTATCTTTTATTAGCATCTTGTTGATCTCTATAATCTGGACATACACGCCATGAGCTATCTTTCTTGAATTACATTACCAATCGGGTGCGTAGGCAACTCTTTGGATAGGTCTAATAATGCTGTGCCTCTAACATTTCTTCAACCATGCCTAATTTCACTCTCCCAAGTAAGGTATCTCAGATGGCCTAATGTTAGGAGGAACACCTCAGGAATTAGTGAATTTCATGATCATGATTTCAGTGGGTGGAAGACCTTGGAAATATCTTCAAATACTTTGGGATGCTTATCAATGATCCTTTGGAGATCTTGAGGAATAGATGGCTTAGATGTTTGAACATCTAGTGAGAATAGTTGTGCAATAACACCTTGATGCCCTCTTTTCAATACTCTTGTCATGCCATTAGAGCTTATCACCCAATGGACAGGATACCCTCTTAACTCAATTTATTTTTCCTTCCAATGAAAATTTCAAGTGAAAAGTTCTTTGAAAAAATTAAAATCCATTGTTCCTAATGATTAAATCCATTGGATTCCTAGTACAACATCTCGCATCTACCCATGGGTATAGTAATAATTGGAATATTCATTATATATTCCCCATAGTAAGATTGATCTTATTGCATTTTCTAAGCAATTGATAGTTCCCTCCATCCGCAATCATTACTTGAAACCTCAGTCGGATATACAGCAATTGAGATCTTTAATTTATAGTGAATGAAATTAAGTGAGTACCTTAATCAATTAGGACTATTACCTTTTCTTTTGATGTATCCTTCGGGATCTTGAAGGGTTTGAGGAGTGTTAATTCCAAACAATGCATTACACAATATCATGAGAGTCAACTCTTCGAAGGAAATTGCTGCTTTCATCTTGAGATGGTTATTTTTATTGTTCTTGTTCTTTCCTCTCACAATCTATGTAGAATAATTTCTCACCACACATATGTCCCACTATACTTGTTGTCACACCTAAAGCATAAACCTTTTTCTTTTCTTTCCTCCAATTGTTGAGGTGTCAACCTTGTAGGTTGAGGTGTTCTTCTTGTAGCTAAAGGAGCATTGTTCTTCTATAGATGTTAGATTGGTCCTTCTAGCAGACATACTATTTTTACTTTCAACATTTCTTTGCCACCTTAAATGCATTCCAATGATTTGGGTTTCTAAAGGCAAACCTCATGTTGAATGTTATCCTTAAAGTTCCTATGAATACATCAATCAAGTGCCTAACTGAATTAATGGGTTACCTTATATTCAATCTTTGGAAGTCTCTCAAATGCCTCGGTAACCCAACCCTTTTGCTTGAGATTTTATCAATTGGCTAAAGAAGGTATTTTGTATCCCTATAGTGCTAATACTTCTTCCTGCGGAAAAATTGTCCTAGTGACGATTGATTTGTGAGAATAAATCCATCAATACCTATACAAATTGATTAGTTCTAAATATAAGAAGCAATTCATACCTTTTGTGTATGTGGCACATTATGGAGATCAAAGAATTGCCTCCATCCGAAGTATCCATGGATTGGGTGCTTGCCATCAAACTCTCATGTCAATCTTAGGAACTTGGTTGGTCTTCAAACCAAAGTTGGAGTTTCTCCATTCTTGATTCACCTTCCCTAGAGTCCCTACCGCGAATTTCATGGATGCATTTTCACTTTCAAAGTCTTCCAAGTACTATTAAATTTTTCTTCAATACTTCCATGATCTCCCTTTTAAACCATTCATCTTAGTATCCAACTTAGTTTCCATTGAATCCATCAACTTAGCTTCCATTGAATCCATCTTAGTATCCAACTTAGCTTCCATTGAATCCATCTTATTTTGTAGTTCATTTATGTCCCTACGCATTTCTTCACCTTCATCAAGAGTCCAAGTAGGATTTTCTGAAGGCTTATTTGGTGTAGAAGTTCACTTTTTGGGTGGCATGTTGGCCAAGTATCACTTTTGAACCTTGATTTTGAGGTGGTTTTGCTAGACAATATTTCTTCTGTTGTATCTCCCAAGTTTCGACCCTTCTGGGTATGAAACTTTCATTTATGTATTTCTCTAATATTTCTTCTCTGCAATGCCATAGGTTTGATCAAAATTGGATGTGCCAAGTGGAATTTACAGTAACTTCCCCACAACTTGTCGATTTTTGGCCTTTCCAGGAGATCTCACTTGTATAGTGTGCCCCACAAAAAATAATTGATATGAAATTCTAAAACTCGCACCAGAAATACTACAGACTGTCCACAATCCAATGCAACTAGTCCCAGAAAATTTGGATACTCTAGGAATAAGTTATGATTGTTTTACCTGGAACACCTTCTTGAGACTAGTCAATAGGATTAGTCAGATACTCTATCTTACACAGGGTGTATCTACAAATTTATGATGATCCAGAAGCTGAAATTTTTACCACAGATACCTTACTAATTTCTGTAAATAGCCTCTAGAGCTCAAGGTATGAAACGTTACAGAAATGTTTTTATAGTGAAAATTACGCAATGACTCAGTTCAGGATGATTCCAGAACCCTATCTTGTATAGGTTGTATATCTGAAACTATAAGGCCTCAGGAGATGAATTTTTAACCCAACGTACCTTGATCCATCTACTAAATATCCTCCAATCCGTTCCTTCTGAAACATTGTAGAAAACAATTTATAGTGAAAATGCCAACATGTCTGAGATGTAGTAGTGAAACCCCAAGACCTTGAGCTTTGATACCATATGTTAAGAACCAAATATCAATATAGCATAAAAAATCCTCAGAAAAAATACTCAATGCCTTGAAAAAGAGAGATTCAGATAATAATCCTCTTCGAGGGAGCAACCTCCTTTTACCCCACTTAAATGTTCAAGTACAAGATGATTCAAAATGAAAATGTCTCCTTGGTATATATAGGAGACTAGGAAGTATAATTACAACTAATGGCCTAAAGACGACATAAATAAAATAATATTACTAATCTAATATGCCGCAATTAAGGGGTAATGAGCCAATATGAGGGGTTAACAATACATTTCTTGAATTGCATCGATGAAACTTGTCTAACTAATAGAGGTTTTGGTATACCTTGAGCTATTCTAGTAGTGCCATAATCGTCTTTATAATTAAGTGTTTTTGTATAAAAATCTAGTACTGCTTTGTTCTTTTCTAACCAATCCATTCCGATAATCATATCATAAGATGCTAGTGGTAGGATGTTCAGATTTGTTCTTATGTTTTGACCATCTAAGATGAATTCGAAATCAGAAATAAAGTCAACTACTTTCCTTTTAGTTCTTGTTGCTAGATGTACCAGCCATGATTTTTCGTGCTTCAGTTTCTTAAGTTTATTTGACTCTGCTACATCAGGAGTAATATAACTTAACATAGCTCCAAGGTCAATTAAAACATAAATTCGAGTGTTACTGAATTTACCTTCAATTTCTACCACAGAGGACTGGTGGTCACCTTGTCGGGCATCAATGGCTGCATTTATCCGATGCAGGATTCTACCCACGTCACCCACTGTCGAGGCTTCCTGCAAATTATGAACAACAGTTTTTTTTGTTGAAATTAAACGTTGACAGTTCCTCCTTAGATGAGGTTCTCCACATTCCCAACACTTTAATGGTTCATGGGGGATATCCCCAAACTTCTTCATTCCTATATTTATCAGTTTACCTCTGCCTTGTGTATTCGAATGGTTGGAGTGAAAATATTTTCTTGGAAATCTTCTTGCTGCATTTTTATAAGGAGTTGGTTGGTATCACTTCTTCCACTGGTTCATTTGATCTTGTTTCTTATCCTTCCAGGTTTTGGGAAACTCTGCCCACTATTTATACTGGTCATAGCACATTCGTTCTTTTCTGAATAATTCACTCAAGGATTTGGGGTTTTCAAACTCAATTCTATCCCTGTAGGACTGTGGTAAACAACTTAAGAATCATTGGATTTTTACCTTATCCTCCCGGTCCTCCATTGTAATCTGTCCAAGTCATAACTCATAAAATTCTTTCATTTTTCTTTCATAGTAGCTTTAATAAAGGTATTGTTTCTTGAAATACTTCTTAAATTCATACCATTGCAACTATTTCCACTTTAGGCCCTTGGCCAATTTAAGGTCTTGCCACCAAATGCTGGCCTTCCCTTTCAGATTGTAGATGGCCATTTTGACCTTCATATTGCTAGAATAGTTGTAGATCTGGAAGTATTTTTTTATTTCCAACAACCATGCCTCAAATTCTTCTCCTGTCCTGGATTCTCCATCAAAGCTAGATGGTTTAATATTTTTAAATTCTCCTTCAAGGTGGTCTACTTTTTTTATTTTTCTATCTGTTTTAGTTTTTTCCTCTGTTGGAGGTATACCTTTAGATGAACTCTCTCATTTTTCTGTTTCAGGTCCAGAATTCTTGGAGGCCCTTTTGTTGACCTCTTCATCATGGTTATCGTCCTTTGGGATTTTCTTGGTCACTATACTGCGTAGTAGGACTTCATTTATCTCTTTCTATTCCTGTTGTACTTTCTTTAGTTTCTCGTTTTCGGATTTGAAAACCTTCAGCTCAACAATAAGATTCCTCATTGTTTCCATCACTTCTGTGGGTGAGCTTCTATCACTTTTTTGTCTCTAATTTTTAGGAAGTCTTTGTTCAAGATTTCCATCGATTTTGATTTCCCTATCATCCTGTGCTGCCATGATTAACACAAAATAGAAAAAGTTTTATGTTTGTAACAATGAAGGTTTATTAGTTTTTCATAAGTAAAAAAATATATGGCAAGAATTTAATGTGGCCCTGTTCAAGGCCCAATGTTGTAAACTTTGCTCTAATACCATATGTAATGAACCCCAAAATTACAAAAAAAAAAAAAAAAAATTCTATTAACTCTCTATTTTATCATTTTGTCAAGAACATTAACTCTTTGTTTCCACAAATTAACTTAACCTTCTTTATTGGTAGTTCACATATGTCGAGAGGTAGGCTTAGGAGTCCGAATTCTTAAAGTTACAAGACAAGACTAAGAGCAGCTAGGAATGCCCTTATCATTCCTACTCTATCGAATTTGTATCTATACTTTATCATTTTGGAAGTATTCAACATTACTCATTCAAGCGATCCTTATTCCTTAAAAAACAAATATAGTCTAGTACATATATATGTGCACATACATCACATCTATATAAATGCATATGTATAAACTCCCTATCGATTAAATATTCGATCGTAGGAGCTACATACTCTTGTAATATATCATGAGCTTATTATCAAGGACCTCTTACACCTATATAAAATGAAACTCAAGGTTTTTAATAGTTTTCAATGTGATAACTCCATAAGGTAAAACGTGTAAGCTTAGCCCTTGGCCCACTATTACGCTAAAAACATATAGGATGATTTTTTTCTCGTCGGAGTCTAAAGATTACTTCCCTCACGAATTAAATCGATCCACACCAAACTGGACTGGGTGTATCTTGGTTAGTTAAATAATAATGTTATGACGCCTTTCCTCCTTCGCATTTACTCGGTGCAAGGACCGGTGAGGTAAATGTCAGGGTGCATTAATCCCTCTATCCAACTCTCTAATGGACCTCTACGCAGAGTCCCGTCTGAGCCTGTCACCCACCTTCATGTCCCGCTATGGTTTGGCTATCTCCCAAATGTCACATGGCTCATTACGGTAGTATTAATGTTCCCCTTTTAACCCTTCCGAGAAAGCTAGCTAGATTCATTTCTTCTTTAGCTTGCTTAATCTGCAAGAAAAATGCTAAGGTAGCTATGGGAGGAAGCACTCTGGTGTAAGAGCCGAGAAGAGAATTCACTCTAGAAGAAGCAGAGTGTGATCGGGTTGTCCCCATTAACCGGGTAAGGGAATTCATCTATCAAATTAGTTAAAAGAAACAACTCCCTACTATTTTAACGATTATTACGTCTGTGGATTATGGTTTTTAAGGACTTCTTTACACAGACGTTTATGTATGTGTGTAATATAGTTTATTTTGTAGGGTGCTTGTGGTTGTCATTGAGTGTGGTTGTTCGGTTCACTCCTATGGATGTCTATCAGTCTGTATGTTCTTTGAATTATTACGTAGTCGTTAAGATGGTATTTTCTCTTACAGATTCTCAGGAGGAATCGATATCGAAACCTTTTACTTTGCATTCACAACCCGTATTAGGGTTACATTTCCTATCTATATCTTGTCGTCTTCTGTATAAAACCCATCCGTAAGCCTATCTACCTAAGGAGTAAAGGCCCTAGACTCTATACACTATACTCATAAAGATACTTCATTCATTACTACTGACCTCGGTAAAATTCCCTTCGGCAAGGATTTCTCTATTTATTAACTTAACTGGATTCTTGTATGGGATTTTTAAGAGTAGAATGTCTTTCGCCTGCATTTCTTGGTTATTTTATCTCTTAGCAATTTTATTTACTTTTCTTGGGTATTTTATGTCCTAATAACTGTATATAACGCAACCTAATAATGGGGCCCCTGATATTTTTGCGAGGGTACCCATCAGATCAACATTTGGCACCCTTCTCCCATCCCGTTTCGTGGGCAAATTGTCAGTTATGGAGCGGAAGATGGCCTGTACTAAGGCCCCGAGTTAAGTACAATTCATGTTCCTCTGCATTTTGTTGATTCATTTATCTTTGTGATTCAAGTCTATATATCATAAGTCAGGAAATCTATCAATCATTGACATTTACTAATGAAATTTTCCCTTATTTCCTTGTAGCGGGGGGTATCTGAACCCTCGGATTTTTCTTTGGCATACTCCCATATACCAGGTACTCAAGTTCCTTGTTGATTACTCTGGACTTAACGTCCTAGGTTTTGAAGTGAAGATCTTTGTCCCAACTCAACCATAGTATGGTGTAGTACTGTCTCAATTCTCTTTCTTAGCAGAGGGATTCAATATTATAGTCGTAATCACTACGAGAGACTATTACACAATAATTGTGGGATTATGACCTACATTTGATTGATTTTCTAGATTTTGGTTGATACGTTAGTTACTCATTCTAATCTAGAAAGGATAACAAATTTATGTTCTTGGGAAGTATAGTCCATATTTCTTTTATGACTTATACTTTATAGTAGTTGCAGAGATCTCCAATCTGACCAATAAATCTGTAGTTTCCTCGATTTCCATTAACGCCCGACTATATAGAGGGTTGGCACAATTTTTGATTTGATTACAGAGTTATGAAATTTGAAAAAATGAATAAAAGGCATGTAGGCATTGAAGAAGTTCTAGTATCTTTGTTTTCTTTCTATGGTTATTCATCTCCTGTTTCTCAGTTCATTTTGTTCCATAAATTCTATTTACATTGAAAGGTTCAAATCATTTTATCCTTTATTTCTAGAACTTAAATTATGCCTGGTTGGACTTATTCATCCTCCATGATGTTCTTATTATCCATTCATATGCATACTATAGACTGTTGGATTGAATCCTTCGAATCGTGTGGTTTATCTATATGTATATGTGTTTCTATATGTATCTCTATACATAGTTGGCTCATGTTAAGTTCACAATCATTTTACTGGTAACGCTAAATATGACTGGATAATTTGTCCCAGCCTAAGGGGTGATCCTAGGGATGTAAATCCTTATGTAAATACATAAAACATGTATATAATTTTTAGTTTATTCTGGACTAGTATCCCCTACGGTTATTAACCATAGGAACAGATCAAGAACATAAAAATGGTGTGTCGATATGGAAGTAGTTCTCTAACATAAATAATGGAATGGAAAAATTGTTAGTATGGTTACATTTCTGGTATACTTCCACCATTTGAATTCCCATTCCTAGTTAGCTAATTAACAAAAATCTTATGAACTGACAATAGTTACCCGTAGGAGTTTTACCCCACCTTTACTACATTCCTACAGAATTTTAGTATACAGAATATCACATACATGTTTGAAACTGTCAGAACTTATTAGTCAGTAATGCGAACAACATTATGCTAATTCTACTCTTTCAATTATTTAAATCACAACGATTCTTATCTAAAGGAAATTTCGATAGAAATCATTCACCCAATAATATATCGATGCATACCGACAACCACTTAAAAACAAGAGATATGTAAACAAAAAGGGTTAGATGAACATATCTAAACCAAAACACTGAAGACAAAGGGAACAACTAGGTTCCTCCCAACATGAGAACAGGACAGACAAATCACTTGTCCTATTCACCCCCTATCCGGACCATGAATCCATGAGGGTGAACTTGAAATCTGCTCTTCAACAATGGCTTCTTCTCTCCCCAATTCTCTCCTTGCCTCACACTTAATATTCAGTGTTCATAACAACAGGTACACATAAATTCTCTTTTTCAGCATACTCTTCTTGCCTCACACTCAATCAGTAATGTCCATAACAGCAAGAAAACCAGTAGTAATTTTCCAACATACTAGGTAGCGTCCTGCCTCCTCACATATGCTCTTTAAAAAACAATCCCTTTTTTCTTAGGTCTTTTCCCTCTCTTGGGAATTTTCGCAGCTTTCTAAATCTCTGATTTTCAGGGGTTTCCAATGGCCAAATATCTGATTTGCCACTTGTAACAATCATCCCAGAGGTAGTTCCAACATGTTCCCCACTCATGGAGTCATGGTCAGTTGATTTTAACATAGTTGTTCCATTTGTCCTCCTGCAATAAATATAAAATATTATGTTTTCATACAAGTGTCATAGTCAAATAGTTAATTGGGTCAAATCAGATCTTCGTCCAACAATAATAATAATTAATTACAATTTATCAAATTCGAAATTCAAAATTGCCATAAATGGCAAAAATTTTCCAAATTCGAATTTACTAAAAATAGAATAATTTTCCAACAGATTTTAAATTTCAAAATAATTTATATTGGGGGATGTCACATGTTGCGTATGTACATGATGGACCAACAAAAACATTGGGAAGAATTCCTTCCACTGGTATAATTCACATATAACCACAGTTATTAAAGCACCATTAAGATGGTGCCTTTCGAGTTTCTTTACAGGTGACCGTATCAGGGACCTTTGAGTTGGGATTGGCTTGAGGATAGGTTCTTGGTGGGACCAAAAGTGATCGAATAAATGGAATATCAATGAAAACAATAATACAAAGGATCGAGGAAGCGCAGGATCAATAGAAGAGTTATGTCAATGCGCATTGTGTTGACCATAGTTAAGATGTTTGTGATCGAGTATTCTTGCGGGAGAAACCACATAAGAGTTCGATCAAGTTTGGATAGGGTGCTAGAATATCTCCTAGGTTCATGGGATCCTGCGAGATTGTGGAAAAGAGAGAGTCGTGGCCTATTGACTAGCCTTGCATAATCCTTGAGGTGTATGCAAGATGTCTTTCACGTCTCTATTTGAGACATTATGTTAGTGATCCTACACATGTTTTACTTGAGTACCTTCCAGGTATCGAATGAGGGTGAACTCACGAAAGATATGATTTGTATTCTGGACCATCACATTCGACAACTATGACATTGAATAGTAGATCAGGTCAAGGTCTAGTGGGACAACTATAGTCTGCACTTGGGGACCTGGGAGGATGCATATGATATGCGCCAGCAGTTTCCATTATTGTTTGACAGATAGACTTATGATACTATGATACACTTTATTTTGGTATTTATATACTGTGAAACTTCCGGATGAATTTTGAACCAAGAGGGGGTGTATGTAACATCTCGCTCTTTCATGCACTGAGCGAACTTATCCTTGAGGACACTTGCTTCCAAGTCATCCAAATTATTATATTATCGTTCATTCGATTATGATTATGAGACATTATGGATTGGCGATATGTTATCTTGGTGTATTCACATAGACACGTTCTATTGACTGAGTTCTCCTGAGTGTGCAAGACTTTGGACATGGAGTATGTACAGGCATCGATGAAACCCCTTAGACTCCGGATCAAGTTAGGGAGTGGACTATTTGGGTTTGATTGTTATTGATATGACATATGTACATCTGATTAGATGTTATGATGATTGATTATTATTGTTGACATGATTCGTTTATGATGCAGGATGACGATAGCTTGCCGACGAGAATCACATGTAGAGTAGAGGAGTCATGCACGACAACCAAAGACTTTGAGGGAGAGGTGTGGGAGCATCCCTGCCACATCCTACTAGCACTCTCGTCATGTCTCGAACTATAGGTTAATGACTACCTAAATCGAGAAGACCCATGATGTCATGAGGGAAGATTGCGATAGTCGCTCACGATGATTCTAAGGGGTGCACAATAAAGCAGGGGCCTCATTCCTTAGAGGCCCTTAATCTCCCAGAAGATCACCTGGCGAAGTATTCACTCCAGGGATTTTTATGTCTACCAAGTCAGTCAAGAGGTGAGTGGCACCCTTGGAGCATGTAGTGTGTCCTGAAGGGCATGTCATGCAAGGAAAACAAAAAGAGGCGAGTGGCACCCTTGGAGCACATAGTGTGTCCTGAAGGGCATGTCGCACAAGGAAAATGAAAAAGGAGAGTGGAATCCTTGGAGCACCTAGTGCGTCCTGAAGGGAACGATGCAATTTCAATGGGTAAGTGAATAAACCTAGTCATCCTTAAAATGAATGATGTGATAAGTAAGATTTAAAAACAATTTCCCTAATAAAAATGTCACCCAACCTAGTGAAATTAAAATCTAGGTCTAAGTAATACATGTGGTCAAAAATAATAATCATAAATAAACATGTAACAATAAGGGGGTAAGAAATTTAAATTAATTTATTTAAGTCAAATTATCATGAAGATCTAAAATTAAAAAAAAAAAGAGGGGAATGGTTGTTTTTATCTATTTTTTCTAATTTAATTTTAATTAAAAATAAAAAGGGGTAAATGGTTGTTTTTCTACACTTGCTAAATTGAGTTTGCTAAATTGAGTTTTAGTTAAAAGGGGGAAAGAGGGAAACTTAAAATAAATAGGAAACTAAAGGAAAAAGGAGAAACATAAAGAAAAGGGGAAACCTAAAGAAAAAATTGAATGTCTAACTTAATAAGGAATCTTGCCTTGGGAACTTGCTATTTTTGAACTCAACTAGGAATTTAGTAAGGCATAAGTCCTTTAAGAAGTGTAAGGGAATGTTGGGACACCTAGGAGCGTTTTTAGGAATGTTTTTAGGTGGGTAAGGGAAATAGGAATAATAAAATAATTTTCTATTGTAACTAGGGGATCGGTTGACATGTGTATGAGGGAGGTTTTTCCTAATTAATTAAATGGAAAGGGAAATTAATGAGAATTTGGGAAACTAATTAATTGAAAACTTTATAAAAGGGATGGAGGAGGAGGAGTATGGATGTCATCTTTATGCGTAACATTACGCTGCTGAATTTTTGTATCGATTGAACTTATCTTGTGGGACTTGGGATACCGAGCTCAGGTAACGAGTGGTAGCTCGACCTTGCGAGGCAAGATGGGTGCTAACGGTTCTCTGGTATTGTGTGTGTGGCCCCTTTGCGGCTCAAGGGGCTCATGGGGAAGAAGAGTACCCCTAGCGTTCGCTGGGAGGTACCGGTGAGATCACATTGGTCGACAAGCGGTAGCTAGATGGAGCACGCACAAGACAAAGACTCAGAGTTGTTACATTTGGCTATGGTACACATCCATTTATTTTTGAATGATAGATTAATATTGTTCCTGCACTTTCATTACTATACTTCTATTGTGTAAAGAATTGTGTTTTACTCACTGTTTTATAATCAAATAACTTAAAGTCATCCCAACCTTACACTCGCTTCATTTTGAATGGATTTCCCTGGGCAAACCCAACTTCTTATTTCAATGACTTTTCTATGTGGGTTTTATTGATTATTATGAAAAGATTTCACTTTTATCTTCCGCCCTATATCCCGTAGTCATTTGTCCATGGCTGAGAAGTCGTCTAGGAGCCAATTTGATGGTCGTCACTTTAGTGTTTAAAGACCTATAGATTCAAATGCCCTGCTTTTTTGTGCATGGATGATGAGTGAAGGATAAATTTTGTCAGGCGATCTATCCCTTACTTATCTTCATGTTTGATTGATTCATGGCTAAATGTTTAGTCTTGCGCCTTCTTGTGCACGAGTACATCTGAGTTTTGATTGCATAAACTCTGAAAACCTTTGTGTTTCCTTGAAAGATTATCCCTGCATTTCTTTGATTGATTAGCTCTGCATTTCCTTGAAGGACCAACTCTGCATTTTCTTTTTGGGTAAAATCTCAGCGTTGGATGATAAACCCTTTGTGTTTCTTTTACTAATTATCTCATGTGTTTTGGAAGGGGTAAATATCTGTGTAATGTTTATTTATTTCTCTCTGCGAACAACTTAATGCCCTCCGTGTTTTTAATATCACTATGCATTTGGGTTATCTATTTCTCCCAGCGAATTGCTCTAATAATCTCAACATTTTTAATGTGTTGTGGTTGTGTTTTTGGAGGCTATGTAATTGTTGTGGTGGTAATGGTGGCTTGGTATGCTATGTATGACAACATTTACTTTTTAATAGACAACGAATCCTTTGCATTGTTATATAGTAAAGAAAATAATTTATATTTAAAAGACAATGATTTCATATAAGATAGTGAACCAGTTCCATTTTTTTATAGAGAATTGTTAACATAGAAAATTCATAAATGGTTTCAGTTTTAAACAACAAATTTATACTTGATTTACTATTGACAACGAATTCAGATTTTGACTGCGAAATTAATAATCCTTAGGTATATAATTGATGACTTTAGTTGGTTGAGTGTGGTTGCGTTTTATGACAGTAGCCTTAATTAATTGTAAGATTGTGTTGAATTTGTTGTTGTGTAAACAACTATTATTTATATCTGCATACATACAACGTTTTCTTTTCAGACAACACTTTAATATATTTGATTGTTAAATCACACTCATTGACTTTGATTTTCATATAGCGTATGACTTCGAATTTTCATATTGTGCGAGTGCGATTTCACTTATGTTGTGTGGCTGATAGTGTTATTGTTATTTCTTTTTAAAATAGTGTTATTGTGATTTCATTAATATTGTGATTTCGTTAATATAGTGTTAATGCGATTTCATTGATATATTGTTATTGCGATTTCATTAATATTACGATTTTCATTAATATAGTGTTATTGCAATTTCATTAATATAGTGTTATTGCGATTTCATTAATATTGTGGTTTCATTAATATAGTGTTATTGCGATTTCAATAATATAGTGTTATTTTGATTTCATTAATATTGTGATTTCGTTAATATAGTGTTAATGCAATTTCATTGATATAGTGTTATTGCGATTTCATTAATATTACGATTTTCATTAATATAGTGTTATTGCGATTTCATTAATATTGTGGTTTCATTAATATAGTGTTATTTCGATTTCAATAATATAGTGTTATTGTGATTTCATTAAAATAGTGTTATTGCGATTTCCCTTATATTGTGATTTCATTAATATAGTGTTATTTTTATTTCTGGTTAAAAGACAACGTATCTATATAATGTGTGCGAGAGATTTATTATTATAATATAACATGTTGTTAAATCGAAATTGAATATAAATGGGAGACACTATTTATTATAATACAATTTATTGTTAAGTCGAAATTGAATATAAATGGGAGACACTAGTTCTGTGGAACAGTGTCGAATACGATTTCTAAGCAAACAGTGTAAAATCTGATCACGTGCCTGAGATGACCCCATGCTTCAACTATCCAAGAATCCAGCCAAGCAAAACATTGAACCATGAATTTAGACTACTAATTTAAACCATTTAATTTTGTGAAACATACAAGTAAACCATGCAAAACATTAAAATACCATGAATTTAGACTACTAATTTAGAAGCAGAATGACTGTATAAATGAAATTATTCAATAGATATTGATGAGAGAGATGACTTAAAGGACAGTCCTTGACCATACCAATTTATTCCCTGACAGTGATTTGCAATAGATGCAGTCGCCTGTAGTATTGGAAAGTGATTTTCTAAAATATATGGTCAACTCCGTGGTATTCCTTAAATATGATCGATTCCTTTTTAGGGGATAATGACAACATAGG
>SNQJ01S0007228.1:21580-58956 GCA_010110895.2 Picea sitchensis | reverse complement strand
AACGGCTGTGATTGTCCACTAGACCAATGGCCCTGATCAAATCTCAGGATTTCGCGACTTGCAATTCCCCGATCACACTATCCCTTACCTCTCAATATCCCGGTGCCCGAATCTCCAAAGCAGATGATCGTGCGACACGCGTCCACTCCCTGACAAACGGATCAAATTCCCTCTTGCTATTTTAGGACTTTTGCTATTGATTGTCCTGACCTCACGATGTCAGAATCCCCGATATCCCGAACGTCGATATCCCGATGTGCCAATTCCTTTCGGGACATTCATCTCCTCTGCTTTGTTGTATGAGGGTTTAACTCCCTCGCAAGTCTTGTCAGATCCAACGACTGATGGGTACTGGGATCAAGATTCGACGGTTCAAATCCGTCCCTTCTGTGTGCTTCTCTACTGCTTCTCGGACGTGTGAAATCAACGGTCTGGATCTCTTTTCTTTAGCCTGATCTAACGCCTGTTGTGTCTCCTCCCGAGCTTCTGTGATGTCTTCCTAGACTTGGAAGAATTTCAATTTCTCAAAGGCCTCAACCTTTGCCTTCTTTCTTCTCTGCGAACTTTTCGACTTGAGTCCTTCTGCGCGAATATGAAAACATTGTCCCTCCTGAGCTTTGGGAACTCTGAACTCTTCAAAGAGTTTTGCGGCTTCTGCACTCCTTGCGGTTACGCTCTGTGCGCTAAAAGAACTACTCCTCCTAGGCTTCACGTCTGAATCCTTGAAGGATTCTTCAACTCCTATGCCCCTACAGGGTCTCTGCGTGCATAAAGCGCTATTCGTCCTGAGCTTCTCGTCTCGCCCAGACTTCTAAGGAAACAGTTCCTTCTCCTTTCTCCTCCTACAGATGGAGAATTACGCAGCCCTCCTGGTACTCAGTCTGCTCAAACAACCGATTGTTGAGTATTTTCATGTATTTAGTAACCCTGTGTATATGCTCAATGCCCACTTGGCAGAGCCTCTTCCAGAACTCCTAAGAGATTCTATCTTGTTATGAACTCAACAGAGTTCCTTCTGTGCGCTCTGGCACTTACTCAATGCCCTCTTGGCAGAGTGTCAAGAATCCTTAATGATTATTGCTTCTAATGAACTCACAACCGAGTTCCTCTGTGCACTCCTTTGCACCCTCTCAATGCCCACCTGGTAGAGCTCTACAAAACTCACAACATAAGTTTTGTCTACAACTGTGTTTCCCTTACACAGCCTCACCTCCTGAGGTACTCAACAACCTCACAGGCCTTTCTCTTGAGTTGTTGATTCCAGTTTATGTGCCCACCTGGCACGTCTTTGTCTGAACCCACAAAATTCATAAATGCACCCTCTGTGCACGGCTATTAGAACCTGCAGTGTTCTATCACACCTTCTTGGTGTGAAGCCTCAAAGACCTCTCAATCCTGAAATCAAACAAAACCCTTGCAAATGCCTAACATACATCTACAACATACATTCATATCATATAAAGAACACTCACAGACATTCATTCAACACATGAAAGATGCAGGAAAAACTATTGTTTGTATTAAAATGGCAAATGCTTGTTTACAATGGTGTTCCTGAGCATGGCCTGTAACAAGGTATTGTCTCCTTCTCTTCTGCTCTCTACTCACAGACTCTAACTCAACTATTCAACTCTTCTATTACAAAATGAGACCCCAAAAGATCTTTTAACTGAGGGGCTCTTCGAGCTCTTCCCTCCAAACCTCAACTACCCTATTCAATTACATTCAATGTCTGTCTAGTCCACAGATCGGATCTAGATATCATCCTTATAAAACATTAAAGGCCTATTTACGTCTATGCCTATGCAAAGCACGACTTCACGGCTCAACATCCTAAGCAATTTAAATTACATTCAAATTCAAAAATGGAAGACGAGGGATGCGCCTCTCTTCAACTTTGAATGCATGCGCTGACATGGTTGGCTGGCTGACATGAGATAATGCTCCTGAATCAGTGGAATTGGCTATTTTACATAGTTGTCTATTCTATTTTACTTTATGATGATAGTATGAAGAGCAAAAGTTAATATTGCCTATTTGTATCATTGTCTATTTCTCACTTTAGAATACAATGGTCTAGTTTTAAGAAAATCTATGAAAGGAAATGAATGGATAAATCAAATCATTTGCAAGAACACACAATGAAAGACATAGGTAACAAGGGGCTATATGCCCAAGAACTTATTTTTGAAAATGTGAAAATGAACAAAGTTTCAATCATTATGGACCAATGTTACTATGACACTTCAAGGCCATGTCAAAATCATATTTCATCTATGCAAATAAACAACATGATATATGAAAATGTCAACAACACTTTGGAAACAAAGGAAGCAATACAAAAGACACATCAAAATATTTTGATGGAGAACATATAATGTAGCATGGATAATGGAGATCCAACCACTTCTTTCTATGAAAATGTGCACTGTTATAGCCATGTGCAAGTCATACCTCCTCCTTAATGATTATAAATATTTGTTTTCATTGGTTCTATAGCAACATAACATTCTAGTTCAAATTTCCACTTTGGTTCTGTAGAAATGGAAATATTCTAGTTCAAATTTGGAAATCATTCTTCCCCTCATGCCTTTAGCAGCATGTGAAGACAAACCCTTTAGAAGCATTTGAAAACAAATGATAAAGTGTGAATATGGGATCTAACCTTTCCATGTCCAATGAAAGACAAAACACCTTGGAGACCAATCAATTTGGGACATAAGTGCTTTGTTCCAATAGTTTGAAATGCTTGATATTCTTTTATCAACTTTATAAGATAGATATTTATAAGGACATGCTTTTGGCTGTCACAAGTTAGGATTTGTAATTGTGGACTAGGGATAGATTTTAAAAAAAGTTAAGGGATGTTTGTAATGAATTCCTATGTGTTATTGGCCTTGATTATCAATAAAATATTTGTGCGGTGTCTTGTTCTATAATTTGAGTTTATTTGTGGTGTATGTTTTAATTGTTGTTTGTTTAATATCTCAATGGTTTGAGTTTTTCTATGTAAATTTGATAGCAAGATTCATGCTACATCAAGTGGTATAAGAGAAGGTGGATTTTTTGGTGTGGAGGACTAGAGAAAGAAATTGGTCCCAAATTGTGTAATCAGTGAATTCTCACAAGGTAGGGATCTTGGAAGAGGAGATGCCAAACCAAAATTTTAGTGAGGGAACAGAGAGGAAGATGTTTTGTAATACTTAGGAGACCGTAGGATACAAGTGACATGAATGACCTTGCAATGATGATAAGGAAATTAATGGAAAGAAAGTATGCCATGGAGGTAGCCTAGAGGAAAGGTTTCACCCATGTGATGCAATATGATATTGATGCTGAAGCAAAATCAGAAATCGCAAGAGAAGAACTAGAAGAGAGAAAGAAACAATGGAAGAGTGAATGATTAGAGACATAAATGGTATTATAGGTATACCTAAATTTGGTATTCCTATATGTATTGAAATTTTAAATATCGAGGAATTAATTGATACACTAAATAGTAGAAATGGAAAACATATTTGATTTTGAATAGGTTAGACATCATATGAGGATTAGGTTTTCTAGTAAAAAATTGAAGACTTGTGCTTCTTTATGGAGGGATAAGTTGTATATAAATATAGAAAGTGATGGTAAAGATACGATTAAATATTGGGATAGGATGGTCAGAGTTTAAAAGTAAAAAATTTCCTATGGATTACACGTTAAATTTGTTGAGAATATTGCAAAACTTGAAGCAATTAAAGATGATGGTGAAGGAGTGCATGGAGGAATATTTAGAATTTCTAAAGGTTTTGGAAAAATGAGGAGAGTCTATAATCCATTGAAGGTAATTTGAATCGTCTAAATTATTCCATTCGATATGTAATGTCCCCAATCGTTACGACTACAAGAGAAGCAAAAAGTGCAATATCTTTTTATATTTTAGGAAGGAAGGAAACGACGACAACAGTTAAACCACACAACCTGATGACGAACACCACACACGTAGATCAGGAAACAAACAACAATGACTCAACACACTAGCACATCGATCAACTGGGTGAAACATGGAAAAATAAAATACAAATAGAAATGACTACTCTCCTGACACAACCACGACAATGCCTACAAGCTAAGGGACAACATCCACAATCTCGACACAATGTCCTCGAGGACCAGTAACTAGATACCTATATGGCGTGCAACCAAACACATGAAGGCATTACAACCAAGCACCAACATCAACTACAATGAAAAAACACCCACAACGGGAAGCACAAACTCCGACCAAGTTATCATTCGCCTCTATCCATTAGGGCACACAATGATCCCCTCATCAGGAATCATGTCGTAACCAAGTGATAGGCATGACAATAACCTTGGCGCAACATAACCTATCTGGACCAAGGAATCAAGAAAAATCCAACGTGCTAGGAGACCGAAATAACTGACAAGAAGACTACACCCACGCCCCCAAGCAACAGGTCGACAAAACGGAATATGACATCAATAAAATTAAATTGTGCAAGATATTAAATGACTTCTTCATCCAACCATAACCCATTATCCGTTCAACATGATGTCTAAGTGTGAAGGAGTGAACTAGTAGAATTGTTATCATTATCATAAATGTGTCCTAACTATGACCAAGAATGTGAACTATTAAAATGGTTACTATTATCACAAGGTTATCATAAAGGTGAACTAATATGAACTTAACAAAATAAAATACGCTTGTCAAAAAATAAACACTATCCATTAACATTAACAATTCTCTGCCTAATATACACTTTACAATACGCTTGTCAGCAAATATTTTCGATCACCCGCAAGAAGTCTCGATCACCAACTTTGTAATTACGGTCGACACGGTGTGCATCGACATAACTCTTCTACCGATCCTACGCTTCTTTGATCCTTTGTCTTATTGTCTTCATTTGATATTCCATTTCTTGGATCACTTCTAGTCCCACCAGGACCCTATCCTCAAGACGATCCCAAATCAAAGGCGTCCAACATGGTCTCCCGTAAATAAACTCAAAAGGTGCCATCTTAATGGTGCTTTGGTAATTGTTGTTGTATGAAAATTATAATAGTGGCGAGAATTATTCACAACGCTTCTGTTGGTCCATCACGTACATACACAACATGTGTTCCAAGATTTGGTTTGTTCGTTGGTCTTCCTATCTATCTCCGGGTGATATGCAGTACTAAAGTTAAGTTGGGTTCCCAATGCCTCTTGGAAACTAGTCCAAAATCGTCCGGTAAACACCGATCCTTGATCAAATATAATCCTCTTAGGCACGCCATGCAGCCTCACAATCTCACTGATAAAAACTCTAGCTAATTCAGGTGCCTGATACGTTGTACACACAGGAATAAAATGAGCACTCTTCATTAGAGTGTCGACTACCACAAAAATTGAGTCGTGTCTTTTGTCGTCAATGGATATCCAACAATGAAATCCATCGAAATGACCTCCCATTTCAACTTCGGAATAGCGTGTAGTTGTAGTAATCATGTTGTATGTCTATGTTCATCCTTCCCCTGCTGACATTCTAGACATGTGGCCATGTAGTTGACTATGTCTAACTTCATTCCTTTCCAAAAGAATAAGGGTTTAAGGTCTTCCCTAATCTTCGTGACTCCTCGGTGAGCCATGTACACTGCTCTGTGTGCCTCGTTTAAGATAAAACTCCTCAACTCGTCGTTTGGTGGTATGTAAATTCAATTTTTAAATATCAATAATCCATCATCGTCCAACATAAATCCTTCAATCTTGGTACCATCATGGTGTTCTATCTGATAAAATTTGACCTCTTTGTACTAGTCATCGTCGTGTTGTAAAGTTATAATCTTTTCACAGAGATTTTCTTGAAGAGGCATCACCGAAAATATGTGCAATCTCTGAATCAATGCATCAACCACTTCGTTCATGGTTCCCTTAAGGTAAGTAATCTCGAAATCGTACTCATTGAGCAATTCCTACCAACACCGTTGTCGTGCGTTCAGGTCGTTTTGCGTAATGATGTGTTGTAGTCCTCAGTGGTCTATTTTTAGTTCAAATTTTTCATCCAATAAGGTAGTGTCTCCAAACTCTTAAAGGAATATACAGTGGCTAACAACTCCAAATCATGCCTCGCATAGTTCTCCTCATGCCTTCTCAACTTCCTCGAGATGTAAGCGATCACTCGATCGTCTTGCATCAAGACTCCACCTAATCCTTCCTTGGATGCATAAGTGCATACCAAGAAGTATGCATCCATGTTAGGGACATTTAGTATCATTGTTGTTGTAAACAACTCCTTGAGCCTCCGAAATGATTCCATGCATTTCTCGATCCAAACAAGATTTTTTCTATTCTTCTGCAATTCCTTGTCGGATTTGCTATCTTCAAAAATTCCTCGACGAATCGTCGATAGTATCCTGCTAAACCCATGAAGCTACGCACTTCAAGGACATTCTTTGACACAGGACATTCCATAATAGCCTCGACCTTTCTTGGATCCATGATGATACCTTCATCGGATATGACATGCCCTAAGTAGTGAATATTCAATTGGTAAAATGAGCATTTATACAATTTCCCATACAATTTTCTCTCTCACAGACACCGTAGTACCAGGCGCAAGTGGTCATCCTGCTCCTCCATCGTCTGAGAGTAAATCAAAATATCATCAATGAATACTTGGACGAAATTGTGCAAGTACTCGCGGAACACCCTATTCATCAAAATCATAAATACCCCTGGGGCGTTCATCAATCCAAACGGTAAAACAATAAACTCATAATGTCCAAACCTCATCTTAAAGGAAGTCTTAGGGGCGTCATCATCCTTGATATGTGGCTAGTGATACCCTAATCTCAAGTCGATCTTTGAAAACATTGTCGCACCCTTCATCTGATCAAATAGATTATCAATCCTTGACAACAGATATTGATTCTTGATCGTTGCCTTGTTTAATTGACAATAGTCAATGCAGAGTATCCATGACCCATCCTTATTTTGTATGAAAATAATAGGAGCACCCCACGGTGACACACTTGGACGTATAAGTCCCAGGTCCAGCAACTCCTGCAGTTGCATTCTCAACTCTTGTAACTCCAGGGTCGACATCTGATAAAGCGTTCTTGCTATCGGTTCAGTCTCTGGTTTTAGGTCTATGGTAAATTCCAATTCCCTCTCCAGTGGCATCCCAGGCAAATCCTCTGGGAAGATTTCCACAAACTCTCTCACCACATAAAGGTGTTCTAGACCTTCCACTACTCCCTTCTCATTTAATGCAAGGATCACATAAAGCTTACATCCCTTGGGCATGATGTTTTGTATCTGCAAGGAAGAGATGAACCTTAGGGAAACTCCTTGGTTCTGACCTACAATCACGCATCTCTATCCCTCATCATAGACCAAGCTCAATCATTTCATCTTACAGTTGAGTATCGCCTCATGCGATTCCAACTAGTCCATATCGATCACAATGTCATAAGATGCTAAGATCATGACGTACAGGTTGGCCCTGGTGACAAGCTCTCCTAGGTTAAGGGTACAACCCATAACCTTCCTTCCAAACTTCTGCTTGGCTCCCGAAGCCATCTTTACAAAGCTAAAATCATCATGTTTGACTGCCTTTACCTTAATTCTTTTTAGCACTGCACCAAAAATTAAACTCTCTGTATCACCTGGATCTATCAAAATACTAAGGGTCTAGTCAGCGACGGTACCTGACGTCTCCAACACAGTCGATTGGTGCTTTTCTTGACGGTTATTCACCGTTGCATCAATCTGATGGGCCTTGCCCAAATCTCCCACGGTAGTGGGTCCGGCTGATCCAGATGCTCTAGTACTCTCCACGGGGAATTCACATTGGTAGTGTGGCTCCCCACATGTCCAACACCCCTTCTTCAGTCCAGTACTCCTGGTACCCGAACTAGAAGATGACAACCCACTAGCCTTGAATCCTAGTCTGTTCTACTGAATAGGCNGTCCTCGGTAAGGATTTCGCTGCTAAGGCATTGGTTGTTGAGGTGTAGTGAAAGTGGATCCTATATGGAAGCCACGGTATCCCGGTGAACACCTAGTTGGTGTTTGATGCTAGTGCACATCAAATGACACCTACCCTATTGGTCTCACTGGAGTCTAGCTCTGAACCCAACTGATAAGCTCCTCCTCTGCTATGAGGTCCTTCTGGAAGACATCACATAAGGTCTGAGGCATCATAATCCTAACCTTTGCACATATGTTGACATTAAGGCCAAACAAGAATCTATTGACCTTAATTTTCTTGTTATTCAGGTGCGGAGCATAGCGAAGAAACTCCATAAAAAGGTCCTCATACTCAGGCACCATATGACCGCCCTGTCACAAGGTGTTGAACTCGTTGAGATGACGCTCAATGAATTCCTCTAATAGGTACCTATGTCATAATCGTTCCTCGAACAGTTCCCATGATACATCTTCGACAACCATGTTAAATTATGGCAAGAGCATCTTCCACAAAAGAAGAGAGCTCCCATTCAGTTGGAAGACTTCCATGCAGAAATTCATGTTGGAGGTATAGTTGCAAAGTGCAAAGCACATCGCCATATTCTCGAACCATGCCTCGGTGACTACATCGTTCGGTGCACCAAAGAACTTGATAAATTTGACCTTCTTGAGTTGGTGGTGAATTCTAACAGTACCAACCAGAGTGCGCGGTGGACCCTTAGGGGGTGTCAGTGCCCTGGCCTCATCTATATACAAATGGATGATTAGTGCCTCAAACATTTTCTGAAAATACCTCATCATCCCAGCCACATCACCCACCGCTATATGTTAATGCCCGAAAACCTATTCGTCTCCCTCGAGGTTAGACCCCTTAGGCATGGTTTCTACTGGTGGCGTCGCACCTCCTCCCCTATCTCCCCGTCATTTGACTCTGCGGCATCCTCGAACCATGATTACCTACATGAATACAAATTAAATTAATTAGCAACCTTATAATCAGAAATCAATCAAAAAAATTTGTAGTGATCCTAAGTTGCGGGACGAAATCACTCTGATACCATATGTAACGTCCCCAATCATTACGACTACATGTGAAGAAAATAGTGCAATTTTTTTCTTTTTAGGCAGGAAGGAAACGACGACAACAGTTAAACCAAACAACCTGACAATGAACACCATGCACACAGATCAGGCAACAGACAACAATGACTCAACACACTAGCACATCGAGAAACTGGGAGAAACATGTGAAAATCAAAGACAGATAGAAACGACTACCCGCCCTACACAATGACGACAATGCCTACAAGCTAAGGGACAAAATTCATAATCCCGACACAACGGCCTCGATGACTAGTAACTAGATACCTCTGTGGTGTGCAACCAAACACATAAAGGTGTTACAACCAAGCACCAACATCAACTACAACAAACAAACACCCACAATGGGAAGCACATAATCCATCCAAGTTATCATTCGCCTCTATCCATTAGGTCGCGCAATAATCCTCTCATCAGGAATCATGTCGTCACCAAGTGATAGGCATGACAATAACCCTAGCGCAACATAACTTATCTGGACCAAGGAATCAAGAAAAATCCAACATGCTAGGAGACTGAAATAACTGACAAGAAGAGTACACCCACGCCCCCAAGAAACAGGTCGACAAGATGCAATATGACATCACTCAAATTAAATTGTGCAATCTATTAAACGACTTCTCCATCCAACCATAACCCATTATTCGTTCATCATGATGTCTAAGTGCGAAGGAGTGAACTAGTAGAAATGTTATCATTATCATAAATGTGTCACAACTATGACCAAGAATATGAGCTATTAAAATGATTACTATTATCACAAGGTTATCATAAAGGTGAACTAATATGCACTTAACAAAATTAAATACGCTTGTCAACAAATAAACACTGTCCATTAACATTAACAATTCTTTGTCTAATATACACTTTACATTATGATTGTCAACAAATATACACTATCCCTTAATATACATTGTCCATTATGCGTGTCCACAAAGGTGAACCATTATGCTCATCTAAAAATACACTATCTAAATATAAACATAAATACACACTGTCTAAATATAAAAGTGAACTATTATGCTTGTCTAAATATACAATGTCCTTATTCTTTTCAACAAGTACACACTGTTCATTAATATACACTACTGCTATCTAATTAATGTATGAATCATTGTCTAGTAAATACAACAGGATATAGAATCTAACGCTGACATATGCAATAGGATATAAAAATAGAATTGTTGTCATAAAGAATTGTTGTCAGCATAGTAAATCGCTACCCATTAATGACTCGCTACCCATTACTAACTTGTTGCAGATAAATTGTTGTCTAATAAATACATATTAAAGAAAAATTTAATTGCTAAGAAGGATGGATGCTGGCCAGCCAACTTCGTTGTGTGAAATACATTTTAGAACAAAATTTACATGCTAAGAAAAATGGATTTTGCCCAGCCAAATTCCCTGGGTGAAATACATTTTAAAATGGAATGTAAATGCTGAGAAAAATGGATGTTTCCCATCCAAATTCGCACAGAAAAAATGCTAAATACGCTACCCATTTACACACCATTGCATAGTAAATATGCTACCCATTTACACACCATTACCCAGTATATACGCCCACCATTACACCACCATTACACAGTAAATACATTGCCCCTTTTACATAGTAAATACCACTACAGTACATTCAGTAAACACACCACCATTGCATTGTAAAAACACTGCCCCTTTTACATAGTAAATAAAACTACAATTCACACAATAAACACACCACCATTGCACTATAACAACATTGCCCCTTTTACACAGGAAATACAACTACAATACACACAATAAACACACCACCATTGCACTGTAAAAATGTTGCCCCCTTTACGCATTAAATACACTACAATATATACAATAAACATGCCACCATTGCACTGTAAAAACACTACCCACTTTACACCTTAAATACACTACCATATACACAAAAAAATCACCACCATTTGCACAGCGAAATCTCTGCCCCTTACATAGTAAACACGCCCCCCACTTACACAGTAAATACGAAGGCATTCAATTATAAATTCGTTGTTGTTCAAGTGTAAAAAAAAAATGCAGGCGTTCAAGGTAAAATGTTTGTTGTATTTCAAGGTATAACTTTACTGTCATTCAAGTGGAAAAACAAATGCATTCCATATATAAAATAAAATGATGTCATTCATATTTAATAACACTAAGAATTTTATGAATCAAGGAGTTGGGAACTGTCAATAAAATCACAGAGAATAAAATTCCATCCAAAAACACAAAGCTGATATAAAAAAAATTGCAGAGAGTATTAAGCAGTTCGCAGAGAGAAATGATAAACAATACCTAGAGATACCCAATCACAAGAAGGCGCAAAGACAGTATTTCATCCATGAATCAATCAAACGCAGAGATAAGTAAGGGGAAGAAATTTGGGCAAAAATTATCCATCGCTCATCATACATGCACATAAAAGAAGGGCATTAGAATCTATAGGTATTTAAACACCAAAGTGATGACCATTGATTTGGCTCCTGGCCAACTGCTCAGGCATGCACTGATGACCTAGGGATAAAGGAAGAATATAAATCACAATCTCATCATAATAATCAATAAAACCCACACCGATAAGTTAATGAAATCATAAGTTGGGTTCGCCAAAGGAAATCCATCAGAAAACAACAAGCAAGGGGATTACAATACCGAAGGAAACTGGGTGCAAGATAGTGCATGGAAATGAAATCTTAAATTGAGCACGGAGAAATAACATGTGTAAATTTAATTTCATTGCAAGTAACAATTTAAACCAGCGTACCTTAGCCAAACACCAGTGTTCAGTAGTTTTTATCCCATGTGCGTTCCGTCCAACTTCCGCTTGTCAACCGATGTGACCTCACTGGTACCTCCCAACCAACGCTAGGGGTACTCTTATCCCCCCTGAGCCCCTCGAGCCGTAAAGGAGCCACACACACTATACCATAGAACAGCTAGCACCCATCTCACCTCTCAAGGTTGAGCTACCACTCGTTACCCAAGATGGGTATCCCAACTCCCACAAGATAATTTCAGTCAAGACAAAAATTTAGTGGCATAAAATTACGCATAAAAGAAGAAATCCATACTCCTCCTCCACCACCCTTTTTATAGAGTTTTTAAGTGATTTTTTTCCCAAATTTCCATTTAATTTCTTTTTCATTAAATTAATCAGAAAATACCTCCCCCGTACACATGTCACCAATCCCCCTAGTTGCACCAGAAAATTAATTTCTTTAATTAATCAATTATTCCTATTTCCCTCACCCACCTAAAATCATTCCTAAAAACGCTCATTGGTGTCCCAATATTCCCTTACAAATCTTAAATGACTTACACCTTACTAAATTCCTAGTTGAGTTCAAAATAACAAGTTCCAAATGCAAGATTCCTTAAACTAAGTTAGACATTCAACTTTTTCTTTATGTTCCCCCTTTTTCCTTTAGTTTCCTATTTCTTTTAAGTTTCTCTCTTTTCCCTTTCTAACTAAAACTCAATTTAGCAAATGTAGAAAAACAACCATTTACCCCTTTTTCTTTTTAATTAAAAATTAAATTAGCATATGTAGATAAAACAATCATTTCCCTTTTAAAATTTTAATCCCCCATTGTAATTTGATTTTAATAATTTAATTGAAGTTCTTACCCCCTTCTTGTTACATGTTTAATTATGATTATTAATTTTGACCACATGTGTTACTTAGACCTAGATTTTAATTTCACTAGGCTGGGCGACATTTTTATTAGGGAAATTGTTTTTAAATCTCACTTATGACATCATTCATTTTAAGGCCAACTAGATTTATTCACTTACCCGTTGAAATCATGACGTGCCCTTTAGGACGCACTAGGTGCTCCAAGGGTTCCACTCGCCTTTTTCCATTTTCCTTACGTGGCATGCCCTTCAGGACGCACTACGTGCTCCAAGGATGCCACTCGTCTCTTTTCGTTTTCCTTGCACGACGTGCCCTTCAGGACGCACTACATACTTCAAGGGTTCCACTCGCCTCGTTACTGACTTGGTAGACATAAAAAAACGTTGGAGTCAATACTTTGCTAGGTAATCTTGTGGGAGACTAAGGGCCTCTAAGGAATAAGGCCCCTGCCTTATTGCGTGCCCCTTAGAATCATCGTGAGTGACTATTGTAGTCTTCCCTCATGACATCGTGGGTCTTCTCGAACTAGGTAATCGTTAACCTACATTTCAAGCCACGGCGGGAGTGCTAGTAGGATGTGGCAGGGATTCTATCCACACCTCTCCCCCAAAGTATCTTGTTGTCATGCATGACCACTCTACTCCACATGTGAGTCTGGTCGACAAGCTATCGTCAACCTACATCATCAATGAATCATGTCAGCAACATAATCAATCATCATAACATCTAATCATATGTACATATTTCACATCAAAAATAATCATCCCAACAGTCCACTCCCTGACTCGATCCAGAGTCCAAGGGGTTTCATCGATGCCTCTACATCCTCGAGGTCCAAAGTCATGCACACTCAGGAGAACCCAGTTAATATCACCTATGTATCTCAATACAAAAAAATAACATATCATCATATCCATAATGCCTCATAATCATAATCAAACAGCCAATAGTATAATAATTTGGAGCACTTGCAAGAAAGTGTCCTCAAATAATAAGTTCTCTTAGTGCGCGCAAGAGAGGGATGTTACATGATATGATTTTAATTTTTTGAATTTCCATTCACTTGTAGAGTCTTATCAAGTATCATTGAGAATTGAGGATAACTTCTAGAGAAAGAGATAGACGATGCAGAGAGGTATAGGTTTTGGAAGAGGGTGGATATAAAATAAAATGAAGTTAAAGAAGGTGAAAGAAACTCCAATACCATGGATTAGATTGCTAGAAGAATATTTGATGTTTATAGAGGAAGACAACCAACAAGAGGCAATGATTGAGGAGGTGAATTTGAAGGAATTTTCTTCATATGTGGAGTACACACCCATATAGAATTTGAATGGCCATAATTTTTGAATGGAGGAATAAGGAAAGAGGGAAAAATACATATTATTGAAGCATAACCGATAATAGTAGCAAGTGATGTGATTGAATTCGAGTCAGATAGTTTAGATGGGAGCATATGGGAGATTTTCATTCCCACAACATTTTGTGTGTTCGTATGTTTATAGGAAATGCAATAGAGAAGGCAGAGGATGTTTCCATGAGGGAGACAACCATTGGTAGAGTTAACCATGAGGAGAATCACATACTTGTGTAGTATGCATAACAAGAATTGGGAATGGTTCCTAAAAGGGAGGAAGGGGATTCACTAAGAACCATTGACTCAAGGAGGTGTGAGGAAATCAACACCATCGAGTGGGGGTAATATAAGGTAGTAACACCATTGTGGTACAAGATAAGTAGGTAGTGAAATATTGTGGAACATATTTGTAAGAAAATGAAGAAATGTTAACGAGTTAATGAGTTAGTTGGAACAAGTTAGAATTCATTTGTTTTCGAGAACATGAAAATGAGATCTCTCATTCATAATGATTTCTATTATGCATGGTTTCTAAGAACATGGAAGATAAATGAAGGAACTTATAACATTATTTTTAATCCCCCTCCCAAGTCTTCTTTAGTCACTTATTCATCACTCCTCTTTATCTACCACTCATTTTTATATTTCCCACTTATCTCAATATCCTTCTATTATTTTCATCCCCTATTCTTCAATTTTAAATAAAGAGGATTAAAAACCCATTTTATTTTCATTTCCCACTACCCCTATCTCGTTATTCCTAAGACTCACCCCACTACTAATTTCCATCTCTTATTCTGCATCAAGTACTCCTTCATATTTTTCCCACTAATTTCCATGTCTTATTACACATCATGTATTCCTTCATTTTTTTCCATTATCTTCAGCCTACTATCACTATTTTTACTCTTTACATATTCTATTATCCACATAAATATTCCCTCTCACCATTCCTTGTTCAACTCATGAGAAACTTTTACATCCCATTAAAAATTCACTCCCATCGATTGTTTTTTGGCATTCTTTTATCTTCATTCCTGTTGAAACAAAGTTTATTTTTCTCCTCTAAATCCAAGTCTCCTTTTTTCTCTAGTTATAGAGCCGCCCTTAGTTATAAAAAAGGGTCAAAAGTTATTTCAGGATTTTCGGATTTCGGGGTTTGACTATTCACAAAGTATGTTTTTTAGTAACAACCACAAAGTCCCGGTACCAAAGTCTCGAAAAAGTGATTGTTTAAAAGGAATTGAATAGATTTTAAAGTAATAATTAAAAACGTTAACGTCTTTCTAAGCCTTTCACATATTCTTTTTCGACCATCTCAACTTAAGCAGCATTTCAAATGTCTCGATGCGCTTTCCACGAAATACCTTTTAATAATGATTAATTAAGGTTTAAAACATAGTTAACAGATCGTTAACCAATCACAATTCGGGAAATCAAAGAGTCAACCTTGAGTCTCCTTAAACCCCGATTCCCAAAGTCACGAAATTCTTAAAAGCTAATTCTATGTTTATTAAGAAGTAAGAAGGTTTAATGATAATAAATCCCATCGTGATTTCATGATTTGGGATCTCTTGCGTTAAAGAGTCGTCGAAGTCTCGATACTCCAATCCACAGAAGTAAAGACTAACCCATGATCATGATTAATTAAAGGGTTCAAACAAGTGGTTAGCGCCTAAATAAATGCCATCGCGGTTTCGTGATTCAGGATTTACTTATGTCATACCTCTTGGGGACACGATGCTTGAAAATTCGAAACACGAAATACCAAAAGAATTAAGTGTTTAAACGTAATTAACTTAATTTTAAAACAAGCATTAAGGATATCAAATAACTTTTTGTGTTTTGCTATTCGAGAGTTTTCAATGAAATTCCTTTCGAAATCTCAGTTTTGAATCGTTGATATGTGGTAGTATCCATAACGAATTAATGGAGATATTTTTAACATAAAGTGTGTATCTACAGGCGTACCATCCCCATTAAAGCATTTAATTTTTATCTCCTATATCATTATGCTAAATTTAAGACAAGTTAAAGGTTAATAAAGGTTTGTTATTTTGAATTTCATTCTTACTTTCAGATTATGAGCGAGTTAAACTCAGAAGAACTCATGCATTTCTTCTCTGCAACAGGTTTTCATTTTAGCACAAACATCATGGCACCTAGAAAAGCACCTAAGAAGAGTGAGGAGGCAGGTGAAAGCTCAAATCCGGATGGAGATGTTATATCTGACACTATTCCACATGATGTGGATTCATTCAAATCCTGGAGGCAGATTTTTGAAACCTTTGACTATGAGATTAGGAATTGCTTCGACGATTTCAGAAATGAAAGGAATGAAAATAAACTTAGAGACATAGCAGAGTCTGAGCTTCACAAAATAGCCACATGACCGAGACTTGTGCCATACAATGACATGAGAAGATGGGCTTTAGAGAAAACCAACATTCAAACAAAGAGCATTCTAAATAGTCAAGGGGTCTTCGTCAGCTCATTCAGACCTGATCACATCCAAGTAATGTATAAACTCCCCCCTACTTCTAAATACATTTATAATGCCAAATTCATAGAGGAATTTCAAAGAAAGAAATGTACCAAATTCGATCAAACATATCCAAGTATAATCAAAGAATGGTGGGGAATACCAGTGAGATTTAGAGATGATACCCATGGCAGTTATGCCACAACTCCGTTAAGAGAATACATGGTTTATATAGATTTGATGTTGTGTAGACTTTTCAGGAAGAAAAACCCTACCTATTTCCCTATAGAATGGGTGCCACTTATACATGAAGTAGCTGAGGGTTACAATTTCAACTGGGGTAAAATTTTATCAGATAATCTAACTAAGGAGATTGCAGAGTACCAAACGAAAATATCGAATGGTCGACCTCCATATTTTTACATGTCTGCATATATTATGGATGTTATCTGTTACATGACTCCTTTCCCCTTGATGAATTGGAGATGGAACCCAACTTGTGTGGAGCCCATTCATGTTTATCACTCTAAACTATGGGAGGAGAATATTAAAGATTTCTTTTACGAAATCTGTCACTACATAGTGATACCTTTGCACCAAATTTTGTATGGTTATGCACCCCCTCGTATTTCAAATTCAATCATGGGAAACCTCAATGTGATTATAGATTGGTTTATTGAAGAGGTTTTCTCCTATGTTAGGGTTTTTGAGTGCTCGATTCCTCCTCACGCACTTCCAAAATTCCTTCTTGACAGACTGGTGTGCAGGGAGGTTTCCTACCAAATAATAACAAGTGGCATCGACACATAATTGAAAGCACATCAGAAGAAGTTATGGCCACTTTTTCCTGTACAGATCGGGAAGTGTTCACTTCTTAACTTTAGTCATTACAAGGTTGAAGTTGCAGCACTAGAAGACATCAAGTTGGTAGGTCTTGAACTCAAAAAACATGACCCTTATCAAATTGTAGGGAATCATCTTGCTCATTGCAATATGAGGATGTATGAACATGACTAGGTAGAAAATGGAGCATGTCTTCCATACATGAATATTGAACGCTCCAACTCTAGATGGAGTGGCGAGATAAATCCCAACCAACCTTGTTTCCCTTCCAATACAAATAAACTAAAATAACAACTAATTTCCAAGTGGCCTACCAGGAACCTAATATAGGTAGGGATATGAGATAATATTGAAAATTTAGAAATCCCCCAAAACTTTACTTGAATGTTGTGTTAAAATAACTAGATGACTAAACAAAATCTACAATGATATAAACCCGCAAGACACTGCACCACCAATTTGTCTACTAGAATATTCAATTGAGTGGTAACATCAACCAAACTAATCCCCCCTTTGTCTTTGGGCATGGTGTAAACATCCCATGGCAGCAAGGGAAAAACCCCATCTTCATCATAATTTGATAATAGATAAGCTCTCAAAATATACTCAAGCCATTGAAACTTGGCCATGGTGTGAAACCAACAAGACACATAGTAAGACATAGTAAAAATGATATGATAAAAGAATACATCCAACAATAGTCAAATTTCCTACAAATGGAAGGTCCTTATGATGCTAGATATGAAGCTTACTTTGAAACCTCTACAAACATTAATCCACGTGGAAATTGGCAATGGACCAACCCCAAAGGAAATACCCAAATATAGGGAAATAACTTCAAGAAATACAAATAAAGAGGGATCCGATATCTAGGGGAAACAAAACCTAAAAGTCAATTTTATGAGTAGTGACTCTGCAAGGGTGGTAGAAAAAAATATGTGTAGAGAAGCAAGAACCCCATCAACTCACTTATTTTCAACCCCAAGGGAGAGAAAGGGAGTGATTTGGAAAATAGTTCTTAACTGTCTCTGAAACAAATGGTAGAAGAATATCATAAATCTAACATGAAATAAAGGGGCCTCCAACAAATAATCTAAAGCCGCCTTTCCCTATCTATAGCCTCCTAAGCAAAAATCACAATGTCTTCTTGAAGAATTACATAATTTTCCACAAAGTAGATTAACAATACCAAATCTTTGGCCATAACTTTATAAGAAATTGTAAGCAAAGCTATAGGCCACCAAGAACCAATAAATAGTCACATATTTTGTACAAGGACAAAGTGTCCTCACTCAATATTATTATTAAAGACAATTTGGGATAACATTCCAATAGTCTCATTTTTTTATTTAAATTTGACCCTAAATCAACTTGGAATTATGTTGGAAATTATAGTATCAACTTTGTGAAACAAACTTTGTCCATAAAAATTTTCCACTCACGGGTGGGTTTTAAAAACAATACAATACAAAACCTAAGTAGAACTTTGGTGGGTTTTAAAAACAATACAAACAATAAGTAGAATTTTAATGTAGAATTTTAATTTAAAAACCGGTGCACACCAAAACACAACATTGAGTGGCATTAAACGTTATATTTAAATCTTCGATTTTTGAACTATGTCTTATGTGATTATTGACAAAATGAAAAACAGAGAATACATAAAGAGAGCAGAGTGAAAATAGTATTCAGTATATTGAGTATTTAGAAAAAGACAAAAGGCTGAGCTAAATAGGCTCAAGCAAATCAAGAACATCAAGAAACAATTGTACAGCTGACTAGGACAGCTGACTAGGACAGCTGGTAGTGTACATTCAGACTGTTGAGGTTGCATATATATTTAACACTCCCTCTTAAACTCAACAGTTACAAACATTAGCACTGATAATTCCCAAGTGTTGTCTCTGAAAATAAAAAACGGATTTTCCTAGTGGATTTGTAAAAATATCTAGGAGCTTATCTCGAGAGACACATAATTGAAGTGTTATGTCACCATTATTGATTAGCTCACATATGAAGTGAAAATGAGTGTCAATATCCTTTTTTTTCTTGTGAAACACATGATTTTTGGATAGAGAAATTGTTGAGGTGTTGTCACAGAAGATAGGAGTTGGCTCCTTTTTTGTATGTGATGTATCTTTCAATATTCTTCTCAGCCACACAGTTTGACAGGAAGTTGAGGTAACAACGAAATACTCTACATCTAAAGAAGATATTGATACTATGGGTTGCTTCTTTGACGCCCAAGAAATCAAGTTCGTGCCCAGGTGAAAAGCATGTCCTGAGGTGCTTTTCCTGTCATCTAGGTTGCCTGCAAAGTCACTGTTTGTGTAACCAGAGAGATTATGTTCATCATACTAAGTGTACCATAAGACAAAATCGAGAGTACCTACAACATATCTCAGAATCATTTTCGCCATCTTCCAGTGAGAATTTTTAGGGGATTCCATGAACCTGGAAACAAGGCTAGTTGCACACATAATATTAGGTCTAGTTGGTGTAAGATACAACAAACTTCCTACTAATATTTTTTACAGGGTAGAATCCATTCTAATTCCTTCATCTTGCTTGCTCAATGTTGTGCCTAGGGGTAGAGGAGTTTCTACTAGATTGAAATCTTCCATGCGGAATATTTTGATGATATTTGTTGCATACTTTTGCTGAAAGACAAAAATTACTTTGGTTGATTGATCAACCTCAATCTGCAAAAAATATTTCATTATGCCAATATCTGACATCTCAAACTCAGATTGCATGGAATGTTTAAAGCTGGTTAACTCAAGATTTCTAGTATATATCATGTCATCAACATATAAACATACAATCAGAATTTTACCATGATGATCTATTTTGGTGTATAAACTTGGTTCATTTTGGCTTCTGCTGAAACCACTTTTGATCAGGTAAGTGTCAATTTTGTTGTACCAAGCTCTTGGAGCTTTCTTTAATCCATATAAGGCTTTCTTCAACCGATACACTTTGGCTAGCTTCTCTTTAATATCAAATCCAGGTGGTTGATCGACATAAACCTCTTCTTCTAAGAAACCATTCAAGAAGGCTGACTAGACATCCATCTGGTATACTTTCCATTTGTGTTGAGCAGATATGGATAAGAGAGTCTTTACAGTGTCCAACCTTGCTACTGGAGTAAAAGTTTCATCATAATCAATACCTGGTTGTTGTGAGAATCCTTTGGCAACGAGTCTTTCCTTATGTTTTTCAATCTTCCCCTTTTCATTGAGTTTAGTTTTGTAAACCCACTTGACACCAATGATTTTCTTGTGTGTAGGAATATCAACAAGATCCCATGTCTTGTTCTTCTCAATGGAGTCAATCTCTTGGTTCATGGCTTGAACCCAATCTGACTCCTTAGCTATCTCTTTAAAGGATGTAGGTTGACATGACATTAATGCAAAAATATTGTGTTGTTCAATCTCATCCAACTGCTGATGGATTTCTCTCAAACTTCAAGTTCTTTGATTTTGAAGTTCAGAGGATGAATCTCTTCTTGAAGTGGAGTTATCCTGAGAATTTTTAGAATGTCCTTGTACCTGCATCCTTGGAAGGGAAGGTTGAGGTATTGGCTATCCTGAGTTTTCTACATTTTCAGGAATGGGCAGCAATGGATTTTGACTATCCATTGGTTGATTTTCAGACTCGTTCCAAGATTGATTTTCCAGAAATTTTACATCTCTGCTGAGAATCAATTTATTTCATATTGGATTGTAGAGCCTATAGGTTTTTTATGTTTTATTCTAGCCAGTAAAGGTACATTTCTCACTTCTATCATCCAGATTCTTCCTTAATTCAGAAGGGATGTGAGCATATGATATGCATCGAGATGTCCTGGTATGTGCAACATTTAGCTTTGTCCCACTCCATGCTTCTTGAGGGACCTTCATCTTGAGACTGGTGGTTGGAGATCTATTCAGCAAATAAGTTGAGCATGCTACTGCTTCAGCCCAAAAGGTGTTTGACAGACATTTCTCTTTGAGTAGGCTTCTTGCCATGTTCATTATTGTCTGATTTTTCCTTTCAACCACTACATTCTATTGGGGAGTATACCTAGTTGTAGTTTGCATGATGATGCCTTGTGATTTGCATAAATTTGCAAATTATTTGGAGTTGTATTCTCCTCCTCCATCTGACCTGAGTGATTTTACATATTTGTCACTCTATTTTTCAGCTTCAGCTTTGAATTCTTTGAACTTTTCAAATGTTTGAGACTTGCGTCTGAGAAAATAGATCTAAATTTTCCTGCTAAAGTCATCAATAAATGTTAAAAAATAAACACTACCACCTATTGACTCTATTTGCATTGGTCCACAGAGGTTAGTGTGGACCAGCTCTAGGTGTTGTTTGGCTTGAGTGGAGGACTATGGAAAACTAGTTCTCTTATGTTTTCCAAGAATGCAAGACTCACATGGAGGGTTTTCCTCTTTGAAAATAGGGAGAACTTTGACCATGGAATGATTCTGTAGAAGACTTAGACTCTGAAAAGGTAGATGTCAAAATCTTGTATGCCAAACCATAGTTTCATTGGGGATGGACACACTCTTTGCATATGATTGGATCAGATTTGCAGTTCTGAGGGTCAGGGGAAACATCCTATTCCGAGTCATATGGATCTAGAAATCAATTTTCTGCTGGGGGTTTTATCATATATCCTACATCATGCTCCTTCAAAAATTACCTTATAGCCATGTTCAATTAGTTTTCCTACACTTAACATATTATGTGTCAGATCTAGAACATGATAGACCTTGTGTATGTGTTTCTTTACATTTTGTTTAGTAATAATAGGAACGGTTCCGTTTCCTTGAACTTTGACTAAAGAATCATTTCCAAGTGTAATATCAGATGAAATTGAAGAATCATGTGGTTGCTGCAGCCACTGTCCAACAACCAAATATCTTTAGGTTGTTCTTCAGTCTTGTGGCATGAGAGAAACATACCATCTGAGGTTTCTCCTTCATGATGTGAGATATGTGCTATTCCTGAGAGTTGATCTATTTTCTTCTTCCTTCATTTAGATTCATAGTACCCATACTTTTTGTAGTAATAGCATTGTATGTTGGATTTGTCATTTGATCTTATCCCTCTACCTCTTTGAGGATGAAAATTTTGATTCTGGTTCTACTGTCTGTGACCTTGGAAATTTTGATTCAAGTTTTGTTGTTTGTGGCCTTCACTTGAGTGGTGGTTACTTGGACTGCACCCTCTTCCTCAGTGACCTGTGCCTCTCCCTCTCTTGAAGGATAATTGAGTCTTGAAGGCGTTGGTTTTTCACTCATCGGCTATATGAAGTTTGGTCTCATGTGTTAATAGAGAACCTATTAATTCATCTGTTGAAAAATTTGACAGATCCTTGAATTCAAGGATGGCTGTAACAACAATTTTGAATTTCTTTGGTAGACTTTTGAGAACTTTCTCAACAATTCGTTGATTAGGGATGGCTTCACCAGTCAATCTGATCTGGTTTACGATTCCCATGATTCTAGTCATAAACTAATCAATGTTTTCAGACTCTGTCATTCTTAACGTCTCAACATGCGTCCTCAAGGTCTGCAATTTGACTGTTTTGACCCTGTCATTTCCTTGGTAAGCGGATTTAAGGAAGTCCCAGGCCTATTTTGAAGTAACAACGCCTGTGATTTTTGAGAAAATCAAATCATCCACTGAATTTTGAATCCAATTTTTTTCTTTATTCTCTCTGTTCCTCTGTGTTGCCTGAGCAGTTCTTTGTTGGTTGGTCAGGGCAGCAAGGTCTATTGGATCTGGTTCCACATATCCAAGATCCAATGGATCCCTACACTCTTATGCTTACAATAAGGATCTCATTCGAAGAGACCAAAACTTATCATTCTTTCCAAGAAAAATCGGTCCTTGAGTTGGTCCTAAATTGCTCAAGGTGGCCATCTTTGAAGAAAAAAAAATAGACAACAAATAATTGTTTAAAGATTTGAGTGCTTACTAATTTCCTATGTGTAAAACCAGGTCTGCGAAGTTCTCTCGGTGACTTCGGACCGAAAAATGCAAGGTAGACTACTTCTTTAGCTTCAATCTGGTTGGATCTGACTATCTGAGCACGAGATCTACATATTCAGAGCTCTGAGCTCTGTTCTTTAGCAACAGTAGAAACTGTAGCCCCTCTAATGCCGGAATCGATCTTTCTAAATCCACTAGTCCTTATGAAACTCTACCTGTGTGACTAAGCACCAAGCACGAGCCTCACCTCCATGCGACTACGGGATGTGACCACATGCCTACAAAAAAAGCACGTCATGATTTCGCGTGTCAGGACTTTGTGAGTGAGCCAATCCTAACTCCTCGATTCCCAAAATGCCGAAATTTCAAAGCTCCCAATCTGATGGTCCCGATTCTTCCACAATTTGATGGCTCAAATCACGTCAGGTTTTCGCGTATCGCGAGGTCGAAAGACTTTCCACCTCCATTCCATGATCCCTGAAATGTCGAAACTCTTCCTAGACAACCAACGGTCTAGATCTTTCATTGATCAATGGTTGTGATCTAATAGTGAATTTGCGTCTCACGAATTCTCACAATTTCGCCCTTTGACTTTTCCCTCCTGCGAGTCAACGAAATGTTGATCTCTCGCTACACGTTCCTTCCAATGGATGGTTCATATGATGTCAGGATTTCGCGACTTGCGACCTCCAAGTCACGACCTCCTCCACATTCTCAACTCCCAAAATGATGATATTTTGGAGCGCCCCAAATATGACGGTTCACGCTCCTCTAGATCTAGCGACTCAGATCAGATCGCGATTTCGCATTTCGCAAGTTCTCACGACTTGACCTTTGATCCTTCAAGTCACAAGTCAGCGAAACACTAATATGTTGCCACCTGTCCTCTGACGATGTACAGTTCCGATGATTTCGGAATGATCGACGATCCGGATTTGTTTCGGACTTCGGAACTTCGGAAGTCTTGTCTCATTTGCAACCTTTGCTCAAAATCGTCAAATACGCAAAGTTTCAAAAAAACTTTCGCGGTTAAAACCTGTGCACCTTTTCTTGATTTGATGGTTGTTGTTTCTCTCGCCTTGATCTGATGGCTGAAACACATTCTCATTTTCTGTGCGCTCCTTGTCTTTTATGAGCTTGATTAATGGCTAAGATCTTTTCGTAGGGTCGATCTTACGGCTGATGAGCTTGTCTTGTGTTGTATCTACACAGACTTTCTTTCTTAAGAAGGAATTTCGTGAATCTTTCACGAATTCTTTAAAAAACTCACGGATCTTTAATTTGTATCCTTCGATTCTCCTTCCACAGGTTTGCCTTCACTCGTTGTGAGGTTTACAACGATATTTTGAGCAGATTGATGTCTCCATGCTCCTTTAGTGGATTGCGGACTGTTCTTCAAGATTCTTTAAACGTTGGGTCCTTCTGCAGCTGCTCTACTTCTTTGTGCTTGTTGTCTGCAACGATCTTTTGAGAGAGATTCGGATTGTGAATTGTTCTCCAAGCTTTGTAAACAATCTTGCATCCGTGTGCTCTCGTAGACAGTGTAAGTTCTGTGCTTCTTAGGATCGGGCTGCTCTCCACACTATGTGAAGAGGGTTATGTCTAAAGCTCTGATACCATGACAAAATGAAAAGCAGAGACTACAGGAAAAGAGCAGAGCCAAAATAGTATCCAGTGTATTGAGTATTTAGAAAAAGACAAAAAGTTGAGCTAAATAAGCTCAAACAAATCAAGAAACAATTGTACAGCAATTGAAAGTGTGTACACTCAGACTGTTAAGGTTACATATATATATATATAACAATTATGACGGTGGATGCTTGAGTTTATGGGATTGTAACGAGAAACTCAAATTCCCGGCTCCCATTACGCCATGTATATTCTATAATATTTTTCCTTTTTTTCTCCTTTATACTGTGTATAAAGGAGTGTCAAATCCCTGCACCATTGTCTCATTAACACAAGGCAAAAGACGTATCGTATTACAGCAATAGAGAAAAGCATTTTAAAAGATGTGTCTCCTCAACTCTAAGCGGGAAGAGTTAAAATATAATAGTTCCAACCTCCCATTTGTCATGGAGAACTTTCGGAATCTGAATAGGATCTGAGAGAGACGATCATATATATATATATATAGACATTGGAACAGTAAGAGATGCCTGTAACCCCTAATATATGCCGGGGATATAATTCATGGCTGCACTGGATACCATGAGCGATACGGGGTATAATTCTTGCTTCCTTCAAATAACCTCCACTGTTACCAGTATATATATCTTTGAACGTTATAGCGTTTGATATCATTCAGTAATCGTTTGTTGAGTATTTCGCTGCTGTGATATTCTGTTGATAAAGACCTTAATCAGTGTTAGCAATGGCAACAAACAAAATTGAAGAAGCTGCTGCCAGTTCAACGGTTAAATCTGATTACAAGATTGATGATGTGCAGGAGTTCGTAAGATGTCAGCCTGAAGCTGTTCCGGAGAGATATATCAGAACCAAAGAAGAGATGATGGGATTCACAACAGTACTGGCTGTTTCCACTGACGTGGCTATACCTGTCATCGACATGGCCAACCTCCTGTTATGCGGAGGCCGCTCCAGGGAATATGAGATGTCTAAGCTCTCCGCTGCCTGCAAAGACTGGGGCTTCTTTCAGGTTACTGGCTTATTATATATTATCCATTGTTAGTTTAATCAGCTAATATAGTATTGACGACATTTTATTTGTTTCTCTGCTTAACATAAACTATAGGTTTTGAATCATGCGATTGAACTGTAGGTTTTGAATCATGGGATTGAGGAAGGAACGCTTAGGCGGATAAAGAAAGTGGCCTTGGAGTTTTTCAAGCTCCCATTAGAAGAGAAAGAGAAGTATCCAATGAGGCCCGGGACTATACAGGGATACGGCCACGGTTTTGTCTTCTCTGGGGACCAGAAGCTGGACTGGTGTGATATNTTGTTGAGTATTTCGCTGCTGTGATATTCTGTTGATAAAGACCTTAATCAGTGTTAGCAATGGCAACAAACAAAATTGAAGAAGCTGCTGCCAGTTCAACGGTTAAATCTGATTACAAGATTGATGATGTGCAGGAGTTCGTAAGATGTCAGCCTGAAGCTGTTCCGGAGAGATATATCAGAACCAAAGAAGAGATGATGGGATTCACAACAGTACTGGCTGTTTCCACTGACGTGGCTATACCTGTCATCGACATGGCCAACCTCCTGTTATGCGGAGGCCGCTCCAGGGAATATGAGATGTCTAAGCTCTCCGCTGCCTGCAAAGACTGGGGCTTCTTTCAGGTTACTGGCTTATTATATATTATCCATTGTTAGTTTAATCAGCTAATATAGTATTGACGACATTTTATTTGTTTCTCTGCTTAACATAAACTATAGGTTTTGAATCATGCGATTGAACTGTAGGTTTTGAATCATGGGATTGAGGAAGGAACGCTTAGGCGGATAAAGAAAGTGGCCTTGGAGTTTTTCAAGCTCCCATTAGAAGAGAAAGAGAAGTATCCAATGAGGCCCGGGACTATACAGGGATACGGCCACGGTTTTGTCTTCTCTGGGGACCAGAAGCTGGACTGGTGTGATATGATGGCTTTGGGAACAATGCCCAAGGCTATCAGAGTGGAAAACCTTTGGCCATCTAAACCTCCTTATTTCAGGTTCTGGCAGTGCTCCCATACAACCAGTGTAAATAAATAGCATTGTATGAACATTCATTTGTATTTGTATTTGAATCTTATTAGGAAATGTTACATTCAGGTCTTAACGAATGGAAAATACAAGAGTATAGAGCACAGGGCAGTGACGAATATGAACAAGGAAATACTCTCTATAGTCACGTTCCATGCTCCAAATTACAGTGTGGATATTGGTCCTTTGATTCAGCTTATAGTATAAACATGCAGCTTACAATCGCCATTATCTCTCTAACAAGCTCGAAGGTAAAAAAACGCTGGATTTAGCAAAGATTCATCGTTAAAATGATATTATTATAAATGACTGAGACTTCCTCTAATATAGTTTGCCCATATCCATGGAATTATGACAATCAATATATTCCGTAATGCTATATTCTATTTATTTATTTAGTTATTAGTGTGTTTATTTTGTTAATTATCTTTTATTTCATTTATGAAAATGGATTGAGTAGATCTCAAACACCAGTTTGGTGTTTGGTTTAATAGTGATCTTAAAAATAAATTATTATTATTATTATATAATTAATATATATGAATAATAGAAAAATAAAGATGTGTTAAACTAAAAAAAAATATTAAATATATGAAATAAAATTAATTTACATTTACCTACATTTTAACACTTTTAACATAATGTATTAAAAAATAAAATGTTGAAAAATGGAAACAAATAATTTAATATATATTAAATAAAATAAAAATTTGAACTTTACTCTGGGTTAATGTTTTTCTGTTTATGTTCCAAACATAATGATTGGAATGATAGGTTTATATTTTTCTGTTTATATTTTTCCAAGGATTGAATGGTAGATAAATTGAAATTCTGAAAGTAACAATAGAATTTGAATTATTACGATGGAAAAAATGGTATATGCTTTTAAACGTGTAACCTTGACAGTTATCCATAACAAAAAATGGGTAAAGGAAGAAATGAAGTTTTAATTACTAGTGAAACCCTCTTGGAAAATAAAATTATTTTAATGATTATTTTTTAAATATTTTAAGTTTTTTTATTATTTCTACGTATATTTTTGAATTAATTTTACCATAAATGTGATTAGAAATTGTTGGAATTGAAAAGTTAAGTTATGAGTACTTAAAAGTATTTTTTAGAATGTTAGATTCATTTATACATTAAAAAAATAAACTTTAAGTTCTAAACAAAAAACTGCAAAGCAATGGTTGTTAGAAATGATCAAAAACCTAGAACCATTATGATAAAAAAAAACTTAGAACAACCATTCTTCATGAGTCATGCTCAATCACACTTTTCATATACAGTTAATGCATTATGAATGAAGTATTAGAACTTTCATGTAAAAAGAGGCTCACCTTTTTGTCATGCTACCAGACCTTCTATTATGCTCTTTTAACATTTAGAATTGTTAGACATGATTATCCACTTTTTCAATAGTATGTTTTTTAAAGAGTGGCTTTTATATAGATTAGCCATTCCTTTTAGAAAACATAGAATCTATCATTCTTTTAAATAGAGTGGATTCTATAGAGCTTAGCCTTTCCTTTTATAAAACATAGGATCCATTATTCTTTTAAAACTAAAAACTCTTATTAGGTATGTTTCAAGATTAGATAATAAAACCTACCAGATATATGATAAGGATGAAATATATGTTATTTGAAACTAGTAAATTATGTGAGATGAAAATTATTGAAAACCACACTTCTTATAAAAGCCAACATCACTGCAAATAGATGTAGAAATTGTCACGTCCCCACAATAATCCTAGTTGAATTTTGCGATCATGCACCTCTTAAGGGAATGCAACACCGCAAAGCTTTGAACTTGGATACTTGGAAACACAAAGGTTACTTTGTTTAGACTATACCTCTTCACCTAGATCATACCTATACTTCATTCTAGGCTACCAATGAGTTACACTCTTAATCCAGTGCAACTCTTGTAAAATTAGACATTCATTAATTGATTTAACACTTAGTCATTTTTAAGCATACATCTAAGAATGTTAGAATCCAAGACAACAATATCAAAATAGGAAAGAAAAACATAGATATAGTGCGGGTGACACAAACTGTGGATAACACTCAACTAAGTATTTGCTATTGCAGAACAATTACAACATGAGCATTATCGGTTCGGTTTACAACTTTGACAAATTCAAATGACTCGCCTCACCTCACCCAACACTCGTGAATATATCTTTCACCACAAGACTCTGTTTCGTAACCTTCGCTGCAAACATCCGTGATGCACCTTAGAAATGCCCTCAAATGAAGACTTGTTGTCTCTTTATTTTGGAAAAATCTATCTCTTCATTTCCATAGAATTTAGAGATTTTGGTTCTACCTCCCACATGCCTCCAACAGACTTGCATTTCCAGACTTAGCCAAAATTTTCCAAAGAGAAGTTGACCCAAATCTATCCACCTAATCCTCCTCAAGGAAACAGAAGTACTCCCAAGTGGAGCAACTTGGCTCCTTAAGGGAGCTTGTCCTCTTTGTTGTCCTCAAAATCCCAGAGCTCTCTTGCTCTCCTTGTCTTTCAAAAACTTACTTCCTTGGTTTTGTGTCATTGTTCTCTTATAGGTTCTCCAAAGGTCACCATCGCGAACCATCGCGTCCTTTGGGCATGCCATGTCCCTTTGTGAAACCATCTCCAAATGAATTGGCATGCCTTTTCGTGGACCCGGTCACTCAAATAGATCATTTCACCCCTTGGTGAACCTCGTCAGCCAAAGGAACCTATGTACTCATCAACCTTGATGTCCCTTGGGAATTTCGTACCTAATCCAAAAAATCCTTAAATGCTAATAATTTTAAATACACATAAACATCTACTCGATTCTAAAAATAAAATGATCACTTAATTGTTGGGAAATTACATGTGAAAAACTTATCTAACCAATTCCACTTTAATGATAATCAACTTGAAAATAATTGAACTTGAAATGAACAACAATAATCTAACACATACACAAGTTGAAAATATGGAGTTCACCCAATTTGGGATACATATTCAAGTCTATCTTCAATAGAGACCTTCTTTTATTAATACTCAAATAATTGTTTTTTAAAATGACCTTTTCATATGTTTCTCAAATGTAGAAACAGAGTGCACTGTTGGATTCCTGGAGAAAAAACATGAAAAATGAGTATAAAATTATTGAAAATTGATCAAGGTACCCCTCATTGGCTCATACATGCCATGTATCATCATACAATTCATCCACTTGTGTGCCACTTGTGAACCTGTGATTGGAACCCGTGTGTTGTACCTTGCCCAGTCAGTTTCCAATAATCATGTGCCACATGTCACCCTTACATTGGTGACATGTGTCACTCGGTTAATGTCATCATAATTCATGCTAACGTCACCCTTTGATGTTGACCTTTGACTTGGTTGACTGGAACTTTGATCGCTCCTAACTTTTTCATATGAACTCTATTTGAGGCACTATTTGCACAGTTTGAAAGGTGACGACGGACCCTACGCATTGATGGTGTTTTCGAGAGAATTTGGGATGTTCGAAGTTTGAGCATTACTTAACCATTCTGGACCTTTGTGTATATTCTGAATCTTTTTGGACCTCTGTGAACATTCATGGATCCTCTTGGATCATTCCTCCCCATTAGAATACTTTTGGACCACCAAAAGTTTTGATTTACTAAAAAACTAAGTGAGCGTAGAGTTCCCTCACCCTTCCAATCTCCATCCATTTTTATTTACTTGGTTTTACCCCTTTAATACTAACTCGAAGTTACTCCACATCACCTCGCTATGTAGTTCAGATCCTTTTGTCGAGAATGGAATATTCCTGTAGTTCTTCCAAATATTCTAGAGCAAAATCATCAGCTGATGGAACCTAAATACTTTCATCTTCATCCATAATCATAGGAGGCTCATAAAGCTTCAAATTCTCAACATTTACCACTGAATACATTTTAATGTAGGCTGGTAGATCTAAATGAAAGGAATCAGTACCAATACTCTCCAAGATATTGAACAAACCATATCGAATTGGTTTTACATTTTTACCTTCACCTTTTATTCTATCTTTTTTTATATGTATCCATACTTGATCACCGACTTCAAACTGATGATCCACTCGATGTTTATCATGCATTTCCTTGTACCTGGATTGGCCCTTCTCTATTTTTTCGTGTAGTACATGATCCACCTATTGAATTATATGAATGAACCTTTTAGTTTTATCTGTATCATTCTGTCCATCTTCTTTACCGACTTCTCCAAAAAAAAAATACATAGGTGATTTATGAAATTACCCCAAACATACTTCAAAAGGAGTTTTCTGAGTAGAAGAATGCATAACATGAATATAGGCATGTTGGATATAAGGTAATTTTTCATCCCATAATTTAGGATGCTTGCTATAGTATCCTCTAAGTGATGTACCATTGCTATGTTAACCACCTCTATCTATCCATCTATCTATGGATGAAAATTTGTGCTCTTTTTCAACTTAGTGTCCATTAGCTCCCATAAATGAGACCAAAACTTTCCCAAAAAGTGATAATATTGATTTGATATAATAGATATAGGAAGTCGAAAATGAATCCAGACATTAGCAAATAACATTTGTGGTGTTTAGTCAACTATGACCTTTTTCTTGCATGGAATTAGATTAAACTTCTTGTTGAATCTATCCACCATGACATATAGATAATCATGACCTATCCTCGACATTGACAAACCCCCTACAAAGTATATAGAGATTATTTCCCATGCCTTTGAAGGTACTGGAAGTGGTGTATATAATCCTAACTTTTTGTTTCTAGGCCTACTTGTGGCACACATGACACACTCGTTTATATACTTGGCAATTGCCTTGTTCATCCATGGTCAATAACAATAACTTTGTAACTGTGTGGCTTACCCACATTGAAATGAACATATATGACATGTGTATGAGCTTCTCTGATTACATTTACTCTTTCATCTCTTGGTATACATATTTTTCCAAGATGATATAACAAATTGTCATGCATATAATAATTTGACTGTTGATTTATGTGAGTTAATGTGTCATATACTTCTTTAAAATCATCATCCCTAGTATATTGATCTGCATATATTTCATGTGCTAAAGGATTATACATGATTATTGTGTATGCATTAATTACTGGTCTTAACAACATATCTGCAACCTTATTATGAATACCCTTCTTATACTTGATTACCAGATGAAACTTCTACAGAAAACTCATCCACTTGAAGTGTCATGACCATTGTATATTGGTTTGCGACTGGAAATATTGTAATGGATGATTATCGGTATCCATTATTGTCTCCTTTCCCATTAAGTATTTATCCCATTTCTTTACACTTTGTACCAATGCATACAATTCCTTATCATATGTTAGATAGTTAATCACAACTTGAGTGAAAGTCTCAGAATGATAACATATAGGTTTTCCCATTTGCATCAATACTTCTCCCATGGAATATTCGCTTGCATCGGTTTGAATCTCAAATGGTTGTTATAAATATAGAAGATCCAAAACTGGTGCGATGTTTATCTTTTCCTTCAATGTCTCAAATGACTTTTTTTGCTTGCCTCCCCATTGAAAGACCTTATTAACACTTGTTAATGCATGTAGAGGTGTTGCTATGTATGAGAAATTAGCAATGAATTTTCTCCAGTACTATACTCCTCCTAATAAGCTATTGACTTTGGTGTCAGTAGTTGGCTTGGGCCATTTCATAATGAATTATACCTTTGCATGATCTATATTTTAGGGGTCATTCCCTACAATATATCCCATATATACTAGATAATTTTTTCCAAATTCACATTCAAATAACTTGATATACAACTTCTCCCTCTTCAAGAGTTCAAAGACTGTCTTAACATGCTTTATATGATGTTCCCATATTTTCAAAAAGATCAATATGTCATCTAGATAGACAATAAAAAAAATCATCTATGTATGGTTAGAACACATCACTCATCACTCTCATAAAGTTTTCTCATGCATTACATAACCCAAATGGCATAACCAACCATTTGAACAAGCCTTGATTACTCTTGAAAGAAATTTTCCATATGTCTCCTTCTGCAATTCTGATATGATGGTAACCACTTATCAAGTCCAACTTAGTAAAATACATAGAATTCTTTAACTGATCTAATATATCATGTATTATGGGAAGAGGATAATGGTTATTTACGTAATATTGTTTAGGGCTCGGAAATCAATACACATCCTCCATGTGCCATCTTTCTTCGAAACTAAAACAATAGGAAAACCACATAGAGAGGATCTTGGTTTGATGATTCCTTTATCGAGAAACTCATAAAGTTTCTTCTTAATCTCCGCATTCTTGATCATTGATTATATGTACACTCCAATATTCATAAGAGGATAATCTTGCTTCAAATATATTTCATGTTCAACCTCTCTTTTAGGAGGAAACTTTGTCAGTTCTTGAAACAATTCATCATAATTAGATATGATTTTTATCAACTCTTGTTTATGATTTGGATAACAACCTAATAAATAATCTATTATATCTTATTCTTTCTATTTCACTACCATGAGAACAAAATATTTACTTGCGCTCATGAGTCTCTTCATTTTCCCTATGCCCAATAAAGAAACATTAGTTTTGATGCAATAAGATTTGAAAATATATTCAACCCCATCCTTGAGAATATGATATTTATTTTCTTCTATATAGAACACATCATATCAAATAAATATGGACTACCCAAGACAATGTTGCAAATTTTAAGAGGCACAACATCGAACTCGATCTTGTCAAAGAACTTAGCTATAATTTCAAACCCGGTCTTAGACTACTTTGTTACCTTCAACTTAGCATTGTCACACACCCAACCCAATGGATATGGATTTTTGTGAGGTGTCCTCTTCAATCCTAACTTTCTAACATCCACTGTCAAATAAAGTATATACCTTAGTATTCTTGATTATAACTCTGACATGAAAAATCTTGCTTCTGTTCTTTTTATCAATATCACTTTCTATTTTGGTAGATTGAACTGAATAATTTGAATTGATATCTAATAGATATCAATTATAACCTTGTACAATATATACTGTAAACATATATTCAGAAAAGAATAGAAAATATACAATGGCAAATACAAACATTACACAGAGATTTTCCCCCTAGAAACCCAAACCAGGAAAACTAGCATATTCTATATTCATTTATTGTGTTACAATGTTTACAATAAAAAATACATATAGGATCTAGCGGCATCCAAAACCCTAACCCAATGAGCTGGATTAGTCCAAAACCCTAATTCCTTAACCGGAAATAGAAAACCATCGGCAAAGAAACCATGTGCTGAAAAACCACCTAAATATAATGCGGTCCCAAAAAATGCGGTCTCGTTCCAGAAAAAAAAATCGGGGGCGCTGCCACCCAACCCCTGCACCCCCTCTTACCCCCTTGCACGCTCGATGCATATGCTTTGACACTACTACACATGCAAATAATATAACACATACCCAACATTATCCCACTAGTTGTTTTCTTTGCATACAGGGGGTTACAGGGTTACATAGTCAACAATGCCCATGGATCCTCTACACCAAGAGAAATTCTCATTTCTCACAGATTTTGTTAATGAGTCTACAACATTCTTCAAAGTGTCCACCTTCATCAATGATACTTTCTTTTCTTCAATCGTGTCTCTCACAAAGTGATATTGAACATCAATGGGCTTTGTCTTTGAATGATAAGCAGGGTTCTTCACCAAAAAATTGCACTCTGACTGTCACACTCTATCCTTACAGCTTGTTGTACCAACCCAATACCTAAACACAATCCTTATAACCATACTACTTCCTTACTTGCATGAGTGGTTGCCATGTATTCAACTTCTGTAGTTGAAAGTGCCGCTACAGCCTGTCTTTTGCTCATCCAACTTATTGCTCCTCCAAACAGGTTACACACATACCCGCTTGTAGATCTCCTGCGATCCAAATCTCCAACCCAGTTTGCATCCAAAAAGCCATGTATATCCACTACTATGTCCAATCCTGGTCTTCCTTTGTATCACAATCCATAGCTAGCAGTGCCACGAAAATACCTAAAAACCCTTTTTACTATTGTCCAATGCTCCTTCCCTGGTTTTGACATATACCTACTCAAAACTCCCACTGCATGTTCAATGTCTGGTCTAGTATAGACCATTGCATACATCAAACTACCAACTACACTTCCATATGGAACATGAGACATGTCCTCCTCTTCTTCATGTGTCTTGGGACACTGATCTACAGATAACTTTACACCAACAGGAATAGGAACCTTGACCGATTTACATTCCTGAATATTAAACCTATGCAATATTGTCTCGACATGTTTTCTCTGATTTAACGAGAGTTTCCTCCTTTTATGGTCTCTTTTAATTTCCATGCCCAAAATGAAATTTGAAGCACCAAGATCCTTCATGTGAAATTTAGAGGACAACTGAGTTTTCACATCTTGGATAATCTCCTTGTTGTTTCCTATCAGCAACACGGCATCCACATATAAGACCAAATAAATCAAATGATCACCAAATAATTTAAAATACACACAGTGATCTTATTTGCTTCTTATGAAGCCAAGTCCCATCATATAAGTATCAAAATTTTGATACCACATTCTTGGTGATTGTTTTAAACCATACATGGACTTTTTCATCTTGCATACCAGCTCCTTCTTTCCCTTCACAACATAACCTTCTGGTTGCTTCTTAAATATTTCTTCTTCTAAATCCCCATGAAGGAATGTTGTCTTCACATCCATTTGTTCTATTTCAAAATCAAATGCAGCAGCAACAGATAACAGAAATCTTATGGAAGTTAACTTGGAAACAGGAGGAAAAATCTCACCAAAATCAATTCCCTCAACCTGGAAATAACCCTTTGCTACTAACCGAGCTTTGTATTTCTCCACCTTTCCTTCTGCATTCAACTTCTTTTTAAATACCCATTTGTTGCCAATGGGATTTCTTCCAATTGGAAACTCCACTAGATCTCAAGCCTCATTTTTATCCAAAGATGCCATTTCTTCTTCCATGGCCCTTTTCCATAGATTTCCATCCTCTAAATCCACTACCTCCCTGACAGTTCTAGGATCATCATCAGTAATAGACAAAGAAAAATTTGAATGAAAATCATATGGACTATACCTTTCCGATAGGATTCTTTCTGATCTCCTCAATATTGGAGTATGAGGATCTTCTTCTTATGATTCATGTTCTTCTGTAGAGTCTGATTCATCATCATTTAAATCAAACTCTATTTTCTCTGGTTCTTCCTTACTTGGTAGGACTTCCTGTTTAACAACATCTTTCATTTCTCTAAATACCACATCTCGGTTATACACTACCTTCTTAGTTTTTGGGTTCCAAAGCTTATAACCTTTGAGACCATATTTATATCCAATAAAGATACATTTTTTAGCCTTCTTATCCAGCTTACTCCTGTTTTCCTTTGGAACATGAACATATGCATCACAACCAAATACCTTAAGATGTGTGAGAGAAGGTTCCTTACCAGTCCGTACCTCTTGTGGAGTCTTGTCATCCAATGTTGATGAGGGTGATCTATTGACTAGATAACATGCAGTACCCACTGCCTCTGCCCAGAATTCTTTCCCTAACCCAACACGACTAAGCATGCACCTTTCTTTTTCCATCAACGTCTTGTTCATCCTTTTTGCAACTCCATTCTTCTTAGGTGTATATGGAGTAGTATTTTTCCTTGCTATACCGCACTTCTTATAGAATTCTTCAAATTCATTCCAGTAGAACTCTCCGTCATTATCTGTCCTCAGCACCTTAATTCTTTTCTCTGTTTGATTCTCAACATGAGCCTTAAACTCTTTAAACCTGTCAAAGACTTCAAATTTCTTTCTGAGGAAATTTATCCAAGTTTTCCTCGAGAATTCATCTATAAATGAGGCATAGTACAAAGATTTTCCCAATGAAGGGACCGACACAGGTCCAAAAACATCACTATGAACTAGCTATAAAAATCCTTCTTCCCTCGTTGCACCAGAGGGGAATCTTACTTGATTCTTCTTCCCATATAGACAATGTTCATAGAAATCAAAATCCAGAGATTAGTTAGACATACCTTCAACCAAACTATTACTGTGTAGTAGTCGAAGACTTTTCTTGTTAATGTTTATGCCATTATTATAGTTCTTTGCATTTCATTAGATAAGAGCATAATAAGAACAAGATCACTGAGAAATACACATTCACAAGAGACACAACATTTATCCTGGGAAACCCTCTAAGGGAAGAAAACCCAGC
>SNQJ01S0007227.1:163616-180059 GCA_010110895.2 Picea sitchensis | reverse complement strand
ACAATCAGACCAGCTTATACATTGGTGATATTGGTCCATTTTCATTTGTTTTTATTTTTCTTCTTATGCTCATAGTGTCATTCAGTTTTTGTTTAATTCTTGTTAATAGCTTTATTGTTTTCTTTCTAACCTTTTACCATACAACTGTCATGACTAGCAGAGCCCAACTAGGCATGTAAGCACTCACTTTTTTCTCACACAGCAACGAGAAGAGTGCAAACAAGGTGCTCATAGCTCATGTGTATGAGCACAGGGACATCCTTAAAGAGTCTATTTCCAACCAAGAAAATTTTCCTCAAATTGGACTAAATTGTAAGGGCTCATCATTTTATAGGCGTTGAAGATTTTTCTAATTTCGTATTCGAGTATTAAAATATGAATTCCCTATTAGCTTAAATGGATTCTTAATGTGGTATATATATATTTTTTCTATGTTTGTGCATTTCTGATTTTGAAGAATGACAGCCCATGGAGAGTATTACTAGTATTTTATGTATTTTTCATTCACAAAGAGGATAGATACTCTATCAGGGAAATAATTCCACATCATTGAGGGAAGAAGGGGTCTGGTTTTATAAGTACAATTACTTTCTTCCAAGTGGTAAAAGGGTAGGATGAATTGAAGAAGCCAATTTACACACACTTCATGATTTTTTCTTACCAAATTCTAATCTAACATTAATTGATTGCATACGTTCAAAATTAGTTCTTGAAACTCAATCTGGTATGCGAGAGAAGGGAGGTGCATGTTATCATTTTGGTATGCACTTACTATTTTTGTTTTTTTCTGAAGTGTTCAAGGAAGAGGACTTAATCGAATGACTAAGAAGACATATTCTTGCACAAACCCCTCTAACATGTTATTATGTAACTTATTTTACTTTGGATGGAATACAAGATTACATCTTGTGAAGGAGAACAAATAAAATGTGTGTTGAGTGTAGAGACACTTCATTTTAGGTAATGTTTTACAATTATGATTTTTAATTTTCTTTGATTGTCATAAAGTTTTACATCACTTTCTAACTATTTTTTCAACCTCTTTAACTTGTAGATATTCAATACTGATACAAACTCTCTATGTATCTTTTAAGTTTAAACATTTTAGACAGATAAGGGATAACATGGAATGGATTTGGATGCCAATAGAACAAGACAACAACGATGGCACCCATTCTCCTATGATATCCATTGATGTTTTGAAGGATGGTGCCCATTTCAAAACACTATCTATGGAAGAAAAAATGACTTTTTTTTTTAAAAGTTAGAAGACACCTTGAATTCAAAGAGGAATCAAGCCCTGACGAAGAATTTGAATTTATTCACGATGGAAGAAGGTTGAGAATTTTATAGTTTATGTATATTTCTTCATTTTATAAACACAATTTCTTACTTATTAATGATCTCCTTTAGGCAGGTTGGTAAAAGACGAGACAAGAGCATCATGTGCAAAAATTGCATTCATCCCAATACATTAGAAATTCAGAGAACATGACACAAGGTGGATATTCTCCAACTATACATTAGGAAAGGTTCTTCTGATCTTAGTTGTGATCTCTATATTTTAGAACTAATTTTGAAATTTCCTACTTATTTATTTTGGAAAGAGAAGGTATAATTTTGTTCACTAAGTTTTTTTCACATAATTGTTATTAATTGTTGTTTATTACTACATTTCTAGGCCAATTATTATGAGACTCAAGTGTTCAATTTTTTTTTTAAATCAATTGTTTTTCATGACATCTACAGGGAAAGGAATGGAGAAGTGGATGGAATTTCAAAGTCTGGTCTATAGTCGGAGAATAAAAAATGGCATACTTAAGAGCTCAAGGATAGACAACACTTTGAATATTTTCATCCCACTTTTTTTTTGAGTTTATTCTTGATGGAGGAGCATATAGTGTTGTTGATGTATCAAAGACTTAGGAGGGTTACTATTTTATTTTAATTATCTGGAGAGAAAATTTTTAAAACCATTTTGAGAAATCTATGTTTAGAACTCTTAGTGTTGTTCAGAGACAAGTTTTTGCGTCCTTATAGAAGCCAACATTTGTAATATTCTAGACTATAAAGAAAATGCCAAAAGTGAGGTCATTATTTCCCTCTCTTTTTTGAACATGATAGAAATGTTTAAATGCATATACAAAATGTAATTTTATCTTAATATGAAAGAAATTGTGGTTTTTTCCGATGAAACAAAACATGTATTCTGCACCAAGTTATCTATTTGTTTCCATAAATTATGAATATCTCACATCCTTTATGCATGAAAATTAATATGGATTTATGAGTGGAACAAAATGAAAACACATATCTATAATATTAACATAGATAAACAATGAATAATAACAAAGATACAATAAAACTTGTCTTCTATTAAATAAGAAATATACTGAAACTGTAAAATGCAGACTGAAACAAGCTTGCTAGAATGGTGGCATCTTATCTCTGAGAAGAGATGTGACGACTATGCTCATTCATAAGAAGATGAGTACAATGAGGCTCCAAAGACATTTTTTACATAAAAAATGAATGCCAAAACTTTATAAATCTAAAAACCTAATCCTAAGAGATGAAGCACCAAAAGTCTTGTGGGCCTCGTTGGGGTAAGCTGTTACATCAACTTCCTGGGGCCGTAATTGTTGCATACGATCTTTGTTTTAGGCACAGAATATCCCATTGGAAAGGTTTATCTGAGGACTAAAAATTATGCTATCACACTATTACTACAAATGCAATGTGACTATAGTGGGCCCAAAATACGTTTTTTAGGGCCTCAAAACAACCCCAAAAGTTTAGGACCCAAAAAGATATAAACAAACTACCAAGATGAAAACTGAAACTGCCAAGAAGAAATCTATATGTGAACCAATTGGAATAGGTGGGTGGCCACTGATATCCACCTGAATCAACCCTACCCCCTTAGGAAGTAATGGTCTCCATTGAGTTGAGTTCCCTCATCAGATGAGGATATTTCTGTTTAATTTGGCCCAGGGTGAACCACTTGCCTTGGTGCAAAAGCTTCCCTGCTTTGACAACCCGATGAAGCTGAAAATTTTGTTGGCGAGTGCCCTTGACCTATGTGTCCATGATCTGATCTGTGGATTCTTTTTCCATGTAGTCAAGGTTGAGCTCTGTTAGTGTCATTTGTTTTGCTACCTTCGAGGTGTCCAATAGTGGTGGAAAGTATGGCCGAAGGAGGTCCACATTAAACACGAGGTGCAAGCCAAGGAAGGGGGGGATGTTGAGCTCAAAAGCATTATCACCCATATCCTTTGTGATTGTATAAGGTCCATAGTGGAGTGAATGAAGCTTCCGATGGGGTCCTGTAAGGAGTTCATTATGAAAGTGCAACCAAACTTTATCTCCCACCTTAAACTTGTGTGCCACTCAGTTTTGATCATGACACTGCTTGTACTTGGCATTGGAATTTTGCAAAATATCTTGAACCTGTTGGCTGATGTGTTGGATTCATTCAATGAAGCAGGTGGATTTGTCAGCTTCGTTTTGCACATGGGACGATTCTTCCTGTGTGGATGCAAGGGGTAGTGCACCATCCATGGGACCCAATGGTTGAAATCCCAACCCCACCTGAAAGGGGCTGTGGTCAGTTGAGCTATGTATGGATATGTTGTAACTGTGATGAACATAGGGAAGAATCTCATCCCATGTGCGTGGATGCTTGTAATTTTACATGCACAAAATATGCACGATCATCGTGTTGATGACCTCTATTTGGCCATCCATTTAGGGGTGGAAGACCGTGGATTTGGTGAGCTTGGTGTCCATCCAGGACCAAAGGCTTGACTAGAATGTGATGAGGAACCACTGTCCTGATCAAAGATGATGGTTTGTGATATCCCAAAATGTACCCACACTTGTTTGAAGAAGATCTTGGCAGTGACCTCTGCTGTGATGCTCTTCTTGTAGGTGACCAAAATCACCATCTTGGAAAATCGATGAATAACCACGAAAACACAGTCATTTCCCTACTTGGTTTAAGGAAGTCCAGACATGTATTCCATTGAGATGGATTCCTAGGGCCTATCAGAAGTAGGCAAAGGGGTGTACATGCCTTGTTTCTTAATGGTCATTTTGGCAATGGCACAGGCCGTGTAGGACCTGATATACTTGCTGACATCTTGTTGGAGTTTCAAGCAATATAAATGTTGCTGCAACACTACCACTATATTTTCTATGCTAAAGTGTCCTACCACCTGACTATAGTGAGCTTCCCAAATCATCTTCGCTCGCTCACTTAATGGAACGCAGAGATGGCCCAGATGGCACAACAAGTCATCATGCAGATGAAAATCAGTGACAATTGTGTTTCTACCCAACATTCGATAGGTAGTGGTGAAGTCAGGATCTCGATCATATATTTGGGGCCATCCAGAGGTCTCATGTATGTAGGATTGTAGCACAGTGGTTAGTGCGACAATTGGAGTTTGGTTGAGGCAGTCAATGACATGATTGGTGCTCTCTGTCTTATACTTGTTGTTGTGATCCGGATTTATGAGAAGAATGAAATGAAAACAAAGAATTATAATATTAACACAGAGGAACAATGAGTAATAACATAGATATAGTAAAACTTGACTTCTATTAAATAAGAAATATGATGAAACTATAAAATGCATACTGGAAACAAGCTTGTTAGAATGGTGGCAACTTATCTCTGGGAAGAGATGTGATGACTACACTCATTCGCAAAATGATGAGTACAATGAGTATCTGAAGGAATTTTTACAATAAACATGAATTACAAAACCATAGACATCCAAAAACCTAACTCTAGGAGATGAAGCACCAAAATTCATGTGGGCCCCATTGGGGTAAGTTAGTACATCAACGTGCCAGGGTGAAAAATTTTGCATACAATATCTGTTTAGGGCACACAATAGCTCGTTGGAAAGTTATTGACGAGGAGATTCATTTCATATGCTCAATAACAATCTTTAGTTATTACAGAGGTGTCTGATCATGGAAAAATTCTGTTTAGGCCCTCAAAATGGCCCTGAAAGTTTGGGACCCGAAAAACTACTAAAAATAGTAATTTGCCAAAAAAATGTTTTGACCCAGTTGGAATAGGTGGGTGGCCACCAACATCCTCCTAGATTAGTCAGTTAGAACTAAGAGTCACCCTCAGATTGTGAGAGGATAAGCCCAGTACCCATCAAAGTGTTTGTTGGATGTTTGATTTATATGAGTGGAAGTCAAAATGGAGAAAACTCAATACAATAATGATTTCAACACAGAACTGGACAAGAAATGCACAAGGAAGTGAGGGCTACATTAACTTCAGTCAGTGAATTGAGTTTTAGTATGAGTAAAGGAAAGAATTAGTAGGAAAAGTGAACAAGACTGCTTTGGGCATCAGGCCTTCAAGCAACTTGGAGAGGAAAAACTTAGACTCAAGAGAACTCTTGAGCTCAAGCTTCAAACACTGAAATATGTCCAAGAAACACAATCACCATAGCATAATAATAAAACCTACATTATCATGCAACTACAACAAATCGACTAGATCCTCCATGCCCGAGTCATTCAATGTGAGAGGGAATAAGATAACAAGGAAGTTTACTAAAAATGGTCACAACGTCGCTGTAATCAAACATACATTACAATAGCATCACAACCCTCAAATGGATCCTCCATGCCCGAGTGTTTTAGCATAGTTTTTACAGAAAGATGAAAAGAGATTGACTTCTATTAATATGAAAGTCTCAAATTTGATACATAACCAAAGAAAATCTCTGGAATCCAAACATTACAAAATAGGGAGCTCTGCTCAACCAGTTGACGACCATAAAAAATATCAAAACTACTTATTTATACTCAGATCAGTCCCTGACTATCAAGAGTGTGATCTGATCACTGCATTCAAAGAATTGAGTCTGAGCAGTCTTTTTTCAGACTATGCATGTATCCCTCTATTAGACGCAAGCTCAGATTGACATGGGTTGGCAGGAAAATCTACTCACAGGTGTACCATGGGATGATAGCTCCAGATCTTCCATGCCTTCCATTTATGGGGTGAGTTGAGCTTTCAACCACCAAACCTACCTTCCATTAACTTCTTTTCCTCGGGGACTCAATGATACTTAAAGCTCAGGGGGCGGACACATGCTACTCTCGGATAGGATTCCATATAAACATGTCATTGCGGGGTTGCTCAAAAGTGGTTTGGGTTCAGACCACTTTTGGGCCCGCAATCCACCACCTTACGCCACGTAGCACTTTCACCTTACCATGGTTTCAATTACGGGACTGCTCAAGAAAATTATCACCCGAGTATCTTGCGTCCCCACAATGGACTGTGGCCATAGATCTAGTACTGATCTAAGATTTAGGAGCCCCTGCTAGATTTAGTGCCACTAACAAGATTAATCGCCCACCAACTTTAGGATCTGCCAAAAGTGTGCCTTGGGATGGGGCGCTACTTTTCGAACTGAACAATAACAACTCTCAGATGATGATATGATGTGGATGCCTGATGTCACCATCCTGATATGTCGCGGACGGAGAGGTGACATGTGTCACTCAAAAACAAGCTGAAAGCATGTCTAAAACACTTGAAATGAGTGCCATGCGTCAGCGCTAGATGGATGCCATGTGTTGGTGCCGACGACTGCCATGAACTTGGTGCTCTAGGGCTCGGGTGGTAGCTCGTTTTCCTTTGGCTCCTCTATGTGATTTTAACCATAGTTGAGAATCCACTAACATGTGATCTCCTAATTTTGACGGCTACGTTCCCTTTGGGACTCCAGCCTATGGGAGAATCAAATCTCAAACCTCATCCTCCTCTATGTGATTTTACCCAGAGTTGATGATCCACTGACACGTGGCCTCTTGATTTTGACGGCTACGACCCCTTTGGGACTCTGGCCTCCAGAAAAACAAAATCTCAAACCTCATCCTCCTCTATGTGATTTTACCTGGAGTTGACGATCCACTGGCATGTGGCCTCGTTATTTTGACAGCTATCATCCCTTCAGGACTTCAGCCTCTTGGAAAACCAAATCTCAAACCTCATCCTCCTCTATTTGATTTTTACCCGGAGTTGACGATCCACTAATGCGTGGCCTCCTGATTTTGACGGCTACTATCCCTTCGTTACTTCGACACTTTGGCACTATGACATTTTGGGACTTCAAGATTCAACCCTTTAGGAATTTTCTATGCACAACTCGCGCAATCCTCGAAAGTAAAATTCCCAAAACTCTTGATCTGATGACGCATGCCCCCCCGCAGATCGACGGTCCATATTCACTTCGGGCCTTCGACACTTCAGGGCTTTAGGTTTCGACCCTTTGGGATTTTTGAATGCTTGACTTCGAAAATCTTCTTGAGCACCGAATTCTGAAGTGAAGGATCTGCGTCCACATGTCCCCTTGGCTTGGATGGAATAGATTACTTCGGGAGTTCGAGCTTCATCTCTTCGGGAGTTTTACGCACTTCTCACTTCGAAACTCTCGAAGCTCATTTCCACGAACTCTAGGATTGGTTTCCACTTGTCCTCCTTTAAGATATACAACTGTTGCTTGCTTCAGGCCTTCGAGGCTTTCAATGGAGCTATATTTCATGCAACTTTGAAATCCTGAATACCCAGGGGCCGTTAATCTGAACTGCTCTTGGAATCTCTGCCGCTGAAAGATTAAACCTGCCTGCTACTTGCGTTTCGAGCCTGAAATAGATTGTTATGAAAAATGCGCTTTGAGCTCAAGGCTGATACCTGCACAAGCAAAGGACTGGGTCACCTTGCGATCCTTGCATTTATTCCCCCCATCTGATGAGGAAATTTCTACTGAATTTGGCCTCGGGTGAGCTACTTGCCTTGGTGCCAGAGTTGCCCTGCTTTGACAACCCAATAACGCTGGATCCTTTGTTGGAAATCTCCCTTGACCTATGTTTCCATGATATGATCAGTGGATGCATGTTCCATGTAGTCAGGGTTGAGCTCTGTTGGTGTCAATTGTTCTACTATCTATGAGGTGTCCAATAATGGTGGAAAATAGGGTTGAAGGACGTCCACGTTGAACAATGGGTGCAATCCAAGGAAGGGGGGAATGTTGAGCTCAAAATAATTGTCACCCGCAACCTTGGTGATGGTGTAAGGTCCATAAGGGAGTGGAAAAAACTTCCTATGAGGCCCTGTAAGTCATTCTTTCTGCAAGTGCAACCAAACTTTGTCTCCCACCTGAAACTAGTGTGGCACCCGATGTTGATCATGGCATTGATTGTAATTGGCATTGGACTTATGTAAAATATCTTAAAACTATTGGCGTATTTTCTATATCTTCTCAATGAAATGGGTGGCTTTTTTATCTTCAGTTGGATCATGTGACAAGTGTTCCTAGGTGGTCGCAAGGGTTAGTGCAACATCCATGGGACCCAATGGTTGAAATCCCAACCCCACCTGAAAGGGGATGTGGCTGATTGAGCTATGTATGGCTATATTGTAGCTATGATGAACATAGGGTAGACTTTCATCCCATGTGTGGGGGTGCTTGGAATTATACATGCATAGGATGTGCACGATCATCCAGTTGATGACCTCGGTTTGGCCATCTGTCTGGGGGTGGAAGGCAGTGGATTTTGGTGAGCTTGGTGTCTAGCAGTGACTAGAGACTTGAACAGAAAGTGCTGGGGAACTGTCTGTCCCGATCTAAGATAATGGTTTGTGGGATCCAAAAGTGTACCCACACTCATTCAAATAAGAGATTGGTAGTGGCCTCCACTGTGATGCTCTTCTTGCAGGCGGCAAGAATCACCATCTTGGAAAAGCGATTAACAACCACAAAAACACAATCATTTCCCCACTTGGTGGATGCAAGGTCCAACATGTAGTCCATTGAGATGGATTCCTAGGGCCTGTCAAGAGTAGGAAGAGGAGTGTACATGCCTTTTTTCTTAGTGGCTAGTTTGGTAATAACACAGGCGGTGCAAGATCAGATGTACTTGTTGACATCCTATAGAATTTTCATCCAATAGAAATGTCGTTGCAACACTGCCACTATCTTTTCCATGCTAAAGTGTCTTTCAACCCGATTTTAGTAGGCTTCCAAAATCAAATTCTCTCGCTCACTTGATGGAATGTAGAGATGGCCCAGATGGCACAACAACCCATCCTGAAGATGGAAATTAGTGACATCTATGTTTTCACCCAACATTTGGTAGGTTTTGGTGAAGTCGGGATCTGTCTCATAGAGGTGGGGCCATTTGGAGGTCTCGTGGCTGCAAGAGTCTAGCACCATGGTGAGTTCCATGACTAGAGGTTGTTGGATTACTGAGGGGTGGGGGGTGAATCATTAATGAGCAATTACACCACTTATTAATCCTTTTCAACCACAATGCATATTCCTTTAACTTATTCAATCATGCTCATCTTATCATCATCAATACATTACTGTATTATTAACATTAACATTCATCAGTGCATCATAAACATTAATCAACACATCCACACAATACATAGTACACTAACATTTAACATGGAAGCCCAATGCGGGAGAAAACCATGGAATGCTTTTCTTATATGTCTTTAAGAATTACATTCAAGGAAGCACCAATTTCCAATTCTCCAGCTTCAACTGGAAGGAGGTTTCAACCCCCTAGTTTCTCAGGGTACAACCTGAAGGAAGCTTCAAATCCCCAATTATATAGCTACAACCAAAAGGAGGCTACAACCCCCTATGTTCTCCAGCTACAACCAGAAGTGATCCAGGTGGATATTGGTGGCCACCCACCTATTCGAACTGGCTCATTTTGACAATTTTAGTTCAACACGTTCTCCTGTAATTCTTTGTAATTGTGGGTTCTACAATTTTAGGGATGTATGAATCTCTACACAGCTCCTAGGTAGAGATTTATGGCTTCCCACCTAATCCAGTTGGATTATTTTGGAAGCTTTCATGTCAATACATCTTTCTGTACTTTCAAGGCCATTTTGGGGCCCTAAACAATGTTTTTTGTCTTGCCACTGTCAAACTGTAGACGGAGTCAGAGTTTTATGAAATAATGTGTAGTTCTAAAAAATATCTTTCCAACAAGATATCATGCGCCTAAAACAAATATCGTATGCAAAAGTTATGACCCCATGAAGTTGAGGTACCATCTTACCCATCGGGGTCCACATAACTTTTGGCCTTTCATCTCCTAGGGTTTGGTTTTTGGATGTCTAGGGTTTTGACATTCATGAGTAATGAAAAAAAGGCCTCTAGAGCCTCATTTTAATCATTCTTTTGAGACAGATGCGCATAGCAGCCACATCTCTTCTCAGAGATAGCTACCACCATTTGAGCAAGTTCTTTTTAGTTCTGCAGTTTTACAGTTTTTGCCTATTTTATTTATTCAATAAAAGTTATTGTTCAATGGATATCTGTTGTTGTTCTCTGTATGTTTGTGTTATTGTATTCAATTTGTTATTTATTTTGTTCCACTCATAAATCTAGATCAGTGGTATCATAGTAGTCCGCTCTTCATTTATTTTTCTTCGTGCATGTCCCCGACAAGATTTGGGTACAAGAAGTTGGGACTCATACCAATCGAGCCTTTGAAAGGTCGATCGCGCCGATCTCGACCACAATTCATGGGGTATGAGAAGAAATATAATGGAACAGGAGATCCTTTTAAACTGTTGCTCGAGGAATCCCTTATGCGAAAAAGGAACAAAATGATGGACAACTTTGCATAGATCCCTCAGCAGCTGCCCAGAGGAGACGCATCTTCATCAAGCGGCCATGCAACCCCCTTCAAGGTACAATTAAATTTTGATATTCCATTATTTGAAGGACTGATAAATGCAGATGTTGTAGATAAATGGTTAAATCTGCTCGAAGGGTATTTTTTGGTCCACAATTTTTCCGATAGGGAAAAGATTACTTTTTCACTCTTCAAGGTCATCCCCCATGTTAAGGACTAGTGGGATACTTACTTTGAGCAAAGGTCCATAGAGGAATTTTCAATATTTTTAGTCTCCCCCACATGGGATTCCTTCAAGGATGCTATTAAAGAAAAATACTACCCTGTTGGAAGCTACAAGGACTAGTACTCAAGATTGACCACCCTGTGTCAGGAAATGGACCAGACAGTGCCAGGTTTCACCAATATTTTCCATGCCCTACACACCAAATTGTGTATCAAAGAATATAAACGACATCTGGTGCTCAAATACCATGGTTGTCTACATAGATACATTCAAACATAAATGGATTTTCTAGACATCGCATCATTGGGTACAACTTATAGATATGTTGTCAAGATCGAGCAGAAATTTAAGCAGAAGAGGTGAGAGTTGGAATATTCAAACTCCTTATGGTCGAAACAGGGAAAAGGCGGCCCCAACCCACAAAACAATGGACAAAGAAAAGGTGGCCACTCTAAAGACAACTAGTCCAAGCCACAACACAAGGAGGGTAATGAGAAGTCGAAGAAAGACATGGGAAAGTGGTGTGAATACCATAAAAGCCCTTGACACAACACCAAATAATGCTACTCGAAGTAGTCACTGGTGGTTGAGATGAAAGCTTCCGAGTCAAAGGAATATTTTGACTACGAATCAACTCTAGAAGAAGGGAAGCAGATTATTGATGTTGAACCCAATGCCACTATCTCTACCACCAATATCTACCTGGATCAGGAAGGTGGCTACAACTACCTAGTTCTTAGGATACAACTTCAAGGAAGCTCCAAATACTTGATTCTATGACACCATCCAGAAGGAGGATACAACCCCCTTTCATTTCCTCGTCCTCCTTTCCTGAAATATAAATGTCAAAAGATGAAACCACTGTCACACTGTCACTGTAATATATATCACTGTAAAGTTGTACCAACATGTGCTAACAACCTGTAACCAACATGTACCAAAGAACTGTGATAAACCTGTACCTATAACCTTCCTGTACCAACAAAAACTCAATCAGCTACATGACCTGTTTGTGCTGCAACTCACTTATGTATGCGACATGTCTATACTGCAGCCCGTGTATGTATGCAGCCTATCTATTCTTCAACCTGTGTACACTTTCAGAAGCTAGGGTTTTCAACTCTTCTCAAACTTCAAACACTTTGTTTCCTTTGCCACCTCAACCTGAAACCTTTCATTGTGTCTTATCTTTAATTGTACCCTGTGCATACATCATCTTACATATCCTTTAACCAAGTGCATCTACATCTCTCTAGTCATGTGCCATACATGTGTGTACAATCATGAACAAGTGTAATATCTCTCACATGGACTAGAAATCAAACCCTTAATGATATGTAGACTTACACCATACAAACAAATTCATAACCACTTCACACCCAAAACCCTCAACCATGTACCAAGAACTACAAACTATACCTCAAACATTTGAACCAACAAGTTACAAGATGTACCAATGAGTCATATCAAGTATACCAACATTGTACTTATGTAGATCTAACTTATTGAATAAGTTCCATACAACCAATAACCCCTCTAGGGAAAATCCTCAAACCCTCACAGCCATATCTCATGTACACAAAAAAATCCAACTACTCATAGAAATAAGAAATACCTTTTGAACCAATAGATAGATATGATGTACCTAATCATTGTAGACATTCCTCGGAGCTTGCTTTTAGATTCTAGAGACCTGACATATTCATATTCTCAAGTTTTTATGGCTTTACCCTCATGTATGCACCCAATTATACTGTAATCCTACATATGTACGCACCCTATTATAATGTTAGCACGCATACATTTCAAAAACTAGGGTTTTTTCAGTATTTCTGAAAACTCTGAAACTTTTGTCGTCAACCCTTCGTGCCACCTCAGATTTGTGCAACTTCATATGTATCAATGAGTACCTACAATAAACCTTACACAATAATAGATATGCAATGTGCTCAATAGGTGCTAATAGGAGAGCCTTTCTCTCTTATTTATACTTCCATGTAGCTTCCTCAAGGGGTTACCTTTGAACCAACTTAACTCAATTTCCTTCTTTTAGGGCTAACCTGCTTCTAACCACTTGTTCACTTCTAACCCATTTTGCTAGAAATAGTAAGTTCTCCACTTATAGTTGCAACTAACTTATTTTTAATTATTTTCTTATTGTAACAACTTAACCCATGATTAACTCCTAGTTTCACCCACTTGACTAGTCAACTTCTTCTAGGGGTTTCTAGAATAACTTGACTTCTTTGACCTTCTAGATAACTCATGTGGGTTCTCTAACTTCACAAGGCCATAACTCTCTAACCATGAGGAGTTATGTGACATTATAATATCATCGGAAATGACATGACATTTACTATCCATCTAAAATAGTTTTACCCATAAACATACTACCCTTCATACCATTATACATCAAACAAACTTTAATCCTATGACCATACTGTTGGGGCTACGATAATTTTCTACCGGACTTGCTTCAAGGGTTGACATCAATCACTAAGGGTTGAAATCAATATACATTATCACTAGATCACTCTCCAAGGGTTGACATCAATGACAAATAACAATCCAAACCAACTGTCCATCAAACTAAAACAACTTTCCAACAATCTTCCCCCTTGGGATTGATGGCAACACCAACATTGATGGAAAAACTTAGTCATGGAAACAATGTTATCTATCCTCATCAATGTTTTTATCTCTCCCCATTTGACATCAATGGGAAAGGGTATCTCTCCTTAGGGATGCTCCCCCTTACTGAAATCTCCTTGGGGCTGCTCCCCCTATCTTCATGCCTCTGATTAATCTTTCTCTCATTTTGAAAAACAATTAACTCCCCCTGTAGATCTGACATTGTACCTGCTATAACAAATCATGTTTAAAGGAATATCTCCCCTTGTGGGTGTGTCTCCATGTCTGTAGATACTAATTTTCCTTTCTGAATATCTATTTCTCTTATGACTTCTCCTCATGTTTCTATGTAGATCAAAGTAGGTCTTCATGTACCTGTTTTTTTTTGGAGTTATTGTCCATTGGTGCTTCCTTGAGTAATCAACTAACATATATGAAAATAATTCAAGAATAAGCATTCAAATATTCATGTGTCATTATCATCCATTATGATAATGTTTGTTTATCTCCGAACCACTCTATGAACCAATATATGAATTAATCTCGACTCTGCTACTCAAATGTCCATAATGTTGACCCATCTGTCTCAACTATCACATAGACTCTCCCTGCCTAATATTCATATTTCCTATGAGTCTCCAAGACCAACGTCTTAGAACAATACCTTTTCTGATGCAACGCAATATTTCTCTTTGTCTGTGAGTACATTTTCATTTTCATCCTCATCGTGAATTCTGTCATCATCCCTGGTTTTGAAATCTTCTTCATCTTCTACTTGAGTTCCAACACTTTCCTCTTTTCCTATAAATTCATCATGATCTTGTGCTGCTACAAATTCTGAAAGTATGATTCCTTGGACCTGTTCTTCATTTACCTATTCCTATTTCTTTTCACTTCTTTTCCAAACATTCTTGTGTCCCACATCAACATTTTATTTCATGGGAGGCCTTATCATTCTTTTTCAATTTTGAGGTGTGTGTCCATATTTGTGGCATTTGTAACATTAAATATTTTGTGAGGCCACATAAGCATTTATTGCCTGATTATTTCTTTCATAAGCCTTGCAATATGCAACCTTACGTGGACCAAAGTTAGTACAATAAAAACAATGACCATAGAATAAATTCGCATACCTGGGAGTAAATGATTTTCCTTGTGGTGTAGTCCTTCTGTAATTTTGCTTTGGCTTATAAAGATCTTCTCTTTGGTTGTCTCTTTCATAATGATTGAAACTTCCTTGTTGCTTGAATGTAGAGGGTCTTTTGTATTCGTTTATTTCTGATTTCTGTTGATCATGATTCCTTCCTTTGAGAAATTATGCATAACTCTTTTTTTTCTGTTGCTTTTGTCTTGGATCTTGAACCTTTTTCAGTCTGTATTTGGTTGTATCCTAGTCTAGACCTGTCATAGTATGGCTTTTGATTGTTGATGATATTTTCCAATGTCTTCATGCTTTCTTTCTGCATGTTCCTTGTCTGAAAATATTTTCTTAGAGTGACTTCTTCTGCTTATAAACTTTCAATCATATTCCCCTTCTCCGCTAGATGACTTCTAAGTGTTTCTTCAATTTTTCTATCTTCTTCAACCTGAACTTTCATCTTCATAATTATTTGCTTGACTTATTCTAAGTTGAGATTCTTGGTTTCTTTTGCTTTTAGTTCTTTCTTGAATGACTTGTTTTTCTTTCTTTCATTCCTTAGATATTCTAAGGCAATAATTAATTTTGCTATGAGATAGAATTCACCTTCTTATTATTAACTATCAAAGTTTCCTCTTTGATTTTCCTTAGCCATGAATAATACCTTTTCTGAATCACTGTCGGTTTCATCGTCTTCACTAGATGAGGAACTGTCTTTTCTTGAATATATATTTTTCTTGAAGACTTTCCTTTTTTTTTTTTCCAGTATCCATTTTGATATCTCTTTTCTTCGTTGGGCTCTTCCTCTTCATCACTATCTGAATTTATTGCATAAGGACACTTATTTTCAAAATGATCAATTCTACCACAATTAAAACATACCAATCGAAGCTTACCTTTATATTTACCTATTCCCTTTTTCATATTTCTTACAAAGTTTTCCATTTATTCATCTTCTTCTGAATCATAGCTACAACTACATTATGACTTTGGATTTTTCTGGTGAACTGACTTTGATTGTTGCTTGATACTTTTCTTTGTCTTGTTATATGCTTTGAATGTTGCTTCCTTTGTAACTGGATTTTCCTGTTCTGTTCTCATTTCAAAGGCTGTGAATATTCCATGTAGCTCATCCATGCTTATCAAATCCAGATATGTTCTTTCTTTTAGTGCTGAGATATTAGGATCAAATGTCATTGGAAGATATCTCAGTACTTTTTGAACAACTATAGTTTCTTTAAATTCTTCTCCCAGTCCTTTAATTGCATTCAATCTTTCATCAACCCATAAAGAGTAAACTGCAATATTTTCATCTTCCTTCATCTTCATCTATTCAAATTGGCCTCTGTAAGTTTCAGGATTTGCTTCCTTGACTTTGACGTCTCCTTCAATTTTTTTTGAAGTTTGTCCCATATCTCCTTTGCAGAATCACAATGCATAACTTTGACATATACTGAATCAACCAGACCATTCAGGATGGCATTTTTGGCTTTCAAATTATTTTCTTCAAGTTGTTTTCCATCTATATATGTTGGAGGAATGATTGGTACTTTGTATCCATCTACCATTGATTACCAAACATCAAATCCATGTGCTTGTACATATGTTTTCATCCTTGTTTTGCAAAATGCATAGTTTTGTCCATCAAACTGTGGCATTCCATTTTTATACATACCATTTCTCTCCATGATCTACATTTAAGTGGTTAAACTGTTTCTTGAAGGAACCTTGCTCTGATACCAAT
>SNQJ01S0007227.1:127642-163599 GCA_010110895.2 Picea sitchensis | reverse complement strand
TGAATTAGTAATGAGAAATTATACCACTTATTAATCATTTTCAACCACAATGTATATTCCTTTAGATTATTGAATCATGTTCATATGATCATCATCAATATATTACTGTATCATTAACATTAACATTCATCAGTGCATCATACACAATAATCAACACATCCACACAATACACAATATACTAGTATTTTACGTGGAAACCCAATGTGGGAGAAAACCATGGAATTCTTTTCTTATATGTCTTTAAGAATTAAATTCAAGGAAGCACCAACTTCCAATTCTCCATCTCCAACTCGAAGGAGGCTCCAACCTCCTATTTTCTCAAGCTACAACCTGAAGGAATATTCAACTCCCCAATTCTCTAGCTACAACCAAAAGGAGGCTACAACCCCCTATGTTCTTCGCCTACAACTGGAAGGTGGCTACAACCACCTACTTCTCAGGGTACAATTTGAAGGATTCTCCAACTCCCTGATTCTATGGAACCAACTAGAATGAGGCTACAACCCCCTTTCCTTGCCCCGTCCTATCGGCCTCAAATATAAATGTCAAAAGGTGAAACCACTGTAACACTATTACTGTAAGATATATCATTGTAAACCTATGTTGACAACCTGTAACCAACCTATACCAAATACTTGTGATCAACATGTACCTGTAACATTCCTATACCAACAAAAAACCAATCAGGTATGCGACCTGTCCGTGCTGCAACTCGCGTATGTATGTGACTTGTCTATACTGCAGCCCACATATGTACATGACCTGCCTATTCTTTAGCCCGCGTACAGTTTCAGAAGCTAGGTTTTTCACCTTTTACGAAACTTCAAACACTTTGCTGCCTATGCCATCTCAACCTGAAACCTATCACTGTGTCTTATCTGTAATTGTACCCAATGCATACATCATATTACATATCCTTTAACCAAGTGCATATATATATATCTAGTCATGTACCATACATGTGTGTACAATCATGAACAAGTGTAATATCTCTCACATGGACTAGACATCAAACCCTTACTGATATGAAACCTTACACCATACAGAAAACTTCATAAGCACTTCACAACCAAAACCCTCAACCATGTACTAAGAAATACAACCTATACCTTAAACACTTGAACCAACAAGATGTACCAATGAGTCATATCAAGTATCCCAACACTAGACTTATGTAGATATGACTTATTCAATAAGTGTCATACAACCAATAACCTCTCTAGGGAGAATCCTCAAACCCTCATAGCCATATCTCATGTACACAACAAAATCCAACTACTCATAGAAATAGGACATACCTTTTGAACCAATAGATAGATCTGATGTACCTGATCACCGTAGACCATCCCAGGAGCTTTCTTTCAGACTCTTGAGACATGGCATATTCATCTTCTCAAGTTTTTATGGATTTACCCTCATGTACACACCCTATTATACTATTATCCCACGTATGTAGGAACCCTATTATACTGTTAGCCCACGTACTTCTCAGAAACTTGGGTTTTTTCAGTATTTCTGAAACTCTGAAACTTTCGTCGTCAACCCTTCTTGCTACCCCAGACTTGCACAACTTCATATATATCAATGAGTACCTGTAATAAACCTTACACAATAATAGATATGAAATGTTCTCAATAGGTGATAATAGGAGAGCCTTGCTCTCTTATTTATACTTCCATGTAGCTTCCTCAAGGGGTTACCTTCTAACCAACTTAACCCAATTTCCTTCTTTTAGGGCTAACCCACTTCTAACCACTTGTCCACTTCTAACCCACTTTGCTAAAAATATTTAGTTCTGCACTTCTAGTTGAAAACAACTTATTTTTAATTATTTTCTAACTACAACAACTTAACCATGATTAACTCCTAGTTTCACCCACTTGACTAGTCAACTTCTTCTAGGGGTTTCTAAAATAACTTGACTTCTTTGACCTTCTAGATAACTCATGGGGGTTCTCTAACTTCACAAGGCCATAACTCTCTAACTATGAGGATATACATGACGTTCCACATATAACCGAAAATGGCATGACATGTACTATCCATCTAGAATATTTTTACCTACAAACATACTACCCTTCATACCATTATACATCAAACAAAGTTTAATCCCTTGACCATACTGTTGGGGATACCAGAATTTGCTACCGTACTTGCTTCAAGGGTTGACATCAATATACAAGATCACCATATCACTCTCCAAGGGTTGAAATAAATGAAAAACAACATTCCAAACCAACGGTCCATCAACCTAAACCAGCTGTCCAACAAAGGTCAGCTGAGGCAATCAACGAATCAGTTGGTACTTCCTATTTTATACTAGATGTTGAGGTGGAACTGCTACAAATCCATGGACCACTTCTGATGGGGGTCAATCTGCAATTTTCCTTGTGTCTGCATGACCTGTAGTGGCTTATGATAAGCGTGGATGACCGTCTCCTTCCCGAGAATGTAATGCGTCCACTAGTGGTAGGCTTGCAAAATGGAGTACATTTTTGTGTCGTAACTAGGGTACTTATGGATGGATTTTGATAGTGTCTCACTATGATAGGCAACGAGGTGGCTGTGATGAGTGAGGACTGCACCCACATCATAGTATGAAGCATTTGTCTCAATCTCAAAGGGTTGTTGCAGGTTAGGTAATGAAATCACTGGGGTTGAGCACAAGCATTGTTTTAAATCATCAAACACTTGCCATTGGGACAAGCCCCACACAAATTTTTCCTTACCACCACCCCTGGTGACTTGGTTGAGGACCCATGCAATATGGGAGAATCCCAACACAAACCTATAATAGAAATTTGCAAGGCCTAAGAAGCTCTGAAGCTCAGTGAGTGTGGTTGGGGCTAGCCAGTCATGGATGACTTGGACCTTGGTTGGATCCACATGCACACCACATGCATCAACAATGTATCCTAGTTACTCGACCGTGTCCATGCCGAAGGAACATTTTTCCAAGTTGGCATATAGCTTGTGCTACCACAGAGTGTGCAGAACCTGCTAAATATGCTGTAAGTGTTCCACCCAAGTCTTGTTGTAGGTGAGGATGTCATCCATATACACCACTACAAAAGAGTTAGTGAAAGGGTGCAATATATCATCCATCATTATCATGAAAGTTGTTGGGGAATTTGTCAAACGAAAGGGCATGACTAGCCATTCAAAAAGACCTTTTTTTTACTTGAAGGTAGTCTTCCATACATATGTCTTCTCTATTTGGACTTGATGGTAGATAGAATTCATATCAATCTTACTAAAGTATTTGAACCCCTTGAGTTGATCAAGGAGATTGTTGAGTCAAGGAATTAGGTACTGGTTCCTGACTGTGATTTTATTTAGGGCCCGGTAATCAATGCAGAGTCACCAGGTCCCATATTTCTTTTGCACTAACATGATTGGGCTTCCACAAGGTGATGAGTTGGGTCATATGTTTCCCTTGTGGAGCAATTATTGGATCTGACATTAGATATCCTCATTTTCTAACAGAGAGAATTGATATATTGGTCCATTGGGTAGCGATGCTCTAGGGGTCAGATCGATGGAATGCTTGACCCGACAGTGCATAGGTACCCTATTAGTTGATGAGAAGATGTCTTTGTATTCTTCCATGACCTTATCCACTTGTGTCTGTTGCATGAAGAGGTCATCCATGAAGGCCATGGATGTAGCTACAACCTTTCACTCTTTCTGAGAGAGAATCACGAAGAAGACAATCTTCCTTGTTTGAGAAATGACCTTCCTGCATTGCTTGGCAGAGATCAAGGAAATACCACTAGGTGGGACTACCTCATGTATCTTGTACAATTTACTGTTCAAAGTAGTAATAACACTACGAGGCCTAGACTGATATACATCATGATGTTTCCATAAATAAGGTTGACCCAAAATAACATCACAGAATTCAAGGGGGGAAACATCACACAAATCCTCATCTTTTAATGGATTGATTTCATATGACAAGCGACATTGTTGGTTGACGTGAAGATGGCTTCCTTGGCGGAGCCATCCGATGGTGTAGGGATGTGCGTGCGACATTGTTGGAAGGTCTAGCCACTTGACGAATTCTGCTGCGTTGAGGTTCTTCTGGTTACTGCTATCAACAATGAAGTGTAGGGGAGTTCCTTTCACCCACATCTTGAATGAAAGAGGTGCTCTCCTTCCTCTGGCTCATCAGGTTCACCGAGATGGATCTTGGTGGTAGAAATGGTGGCACTGGGTTCCGCATCAATGATTCATCTCCCCATTTCTGGTTCTGACTTAGAGTCGGAGCTCGCATATGATTCATATGCTTTCACCTCTGCCACCAATGACTGCTTTGAGAGACAACCAACACTGTTATGTCAGAGGTTCTTATGGAAGTCGCACCACTTCCCAGTATCCTTCTTTATCTTTCCATTGTCCTTTTTTGCGTGTGGCTTGGACTGGTTGTCCTAAGGTTTCCCATATTTTATCTATCCTTTTTTTTGTAGGTTGGGGCTACCCTTGCCCTTATTTTGCTGTGAGGGGTTCCTAGCCCCAAACCGTCGTGTCTTTTATTTACGCTTCTACTCAATTTTGACAACATATCGATAGAACATGCCCAAGGATGAGATGTCCAAAAACTCTATTTTTGTATGGATGTATCTATGCAGACCGCCACGGTATTTGAGTACCATATGTCACTCAATATATTTTATACCTAGCTTAGTGCGCAAGGTATAGTAGACATTGGTGAACTTTGGCACTATTTGGTCTCTTTCCTACCACAATGTGGTCCATCGTGTATACAAGTTGTCATAACTTCCAACAGGGTAGTAAATTTCCTTAATAACATCCCTGAAGGAACCCCAAGTGGGTGAAATTGCAAATAATGTGGATCCCTATATTTAATTTTTCTCACAGAAAGTCTCTCACTAATCTTTGACATTGGGGAAGACCTTGAGGAGCACAAATGTAATCTTTTATCTATTGGAAAAGTTGTGGATATACAAATACCCTTCCACAAGGTTTAACCATTTTTATACAACATCCAAATCTATTTTTCCTTCAAATATAGGAATATCAAAATTGATATGTACCTTGAAGGGGGCGGTGCCTCCACTTGAGGTGGATGCATCGCTTGTTGACAACCGTCGAAGGATTTGTGCAAAGCTATCCATCATCTCGTTCCTCTGTCGTTTGACGGATTCCTTGAGAAATAGTTTGAAAGGATATCATGTCCCGTCGTATTTATTTTCACCTACCATGGACATTTTCTTGGGCGTGCGAGAGAATTTTTCCTCAAGAGAAACAAGATCGAGACCCAACTCTCTATACCCTAATCACATGGGGGACATGCACTAAAACAATGATAAGGAGCAGATTGCTCCAATACCATTGATCTGGATTTATGAGTGGAACAAAATGAAAACACATAATTATAATATAAACATGGAGGCATAATGAATAATAATAGAGATACATTAAAACTTGACTTCTATTAAATAAGAAATATGTTGAAATTGTAAAATGCAGACTAAAAACAAGCTTTCTAGAATGGTGGTAGCTTATCTCTGAGAAGAGATGTGACGAATATGCTCATTCACAAGAATATGAGTACAATGAGGATCTGAAGGACATTTTACAATAAACATGAATTCCAAAACCCTAGACATCTGAAAACCCAACCCTAGGAGATGAAGCGCCAAAATTCACGTGGGCCCTATTGGGGTAAGTTAGTACATCAACTTGCTGGGGTCGTAACTTTTGCATACGATATTCGTTTAAGGCACATGATAGCTCGTTGGAAAGGTGTTGATGAGGAGATTCATTTAATATGATAAATAAAATATTTCTACAATAATTTAGGGGCACAATCATGAAATAACATCATTTAGTCCCTCAAAATGGCCCCAAAAGTTTGGGACTCGAAAAACTGCTAAAACTAGTAAGTTCCCAAAACATTGTTTTGAGCCAGTTGGAATAGGTGGGTGGAAACCGAGATCCTCCTAGATCATGCTGAGATGGAACTACTTCAAGTATGTGGACCACTTTTTATGGTGGTCATTCTACAAGTTTCCTTCGGTTTGCATGAATTGCAGAGGCTTATGATCAATGTGGATGACTGTCTCCTTCCCGAGAATGTAATGCCTCCACTGGTGACAAGATTGTACAATGAAATACATTTCTTTGTTGTAAGTGGGGTACTTATGGACATTATCTGATAGTGCCTCACTATGATAGGCCACATTATGTCCATGTTGAGTGATAATTGCGCACACAAGATATTCTGAAGCATCTGTCTCAATCTCAAACGACTGTTGCAGGTCAGGTAATGAGAGAACTGGGGCTGAGAACAAGCCCTGCTTCAAATAATCGAACGAATTATGTTGTGACTATCCCCACATGAATTTTCCTTGCCACTACCCCTAGTCACTTGGCAAGGGCCCATGCAATGTGGGAGAATCCCAACACGAACCTGCGATAGAAATTGGCAAGGCTTGAGAATCTCTAGAGCTCAATGAGTGTGGTCGGGGCTGGCCAATCATAGATGACCTAGATTTTGGGTGGATCGACATGCACCCCATGCTCATCAACAATGTAGCCTACGTACTAGACCTTGTTCATGCCTAAGGATCATTTTTCCAAATTCACATATAGGTTGTGTTGTTGTAGAGTGTGCAAAACCTATTGAATGTGTTGCAAGTTTTCCACCCAATTCTTGTTGAAGATGAGTATGTCATCCAAATACACTACCAAAAAATAATTGGTGAAAGGTCGCAAGATATTTTCCATCATCCTCATGAAAGTTGTTGGGGCATTTTTCAAGCCAAAGGGTATGACCAACCATTCAAAAAGACCTTCTTTGGACTTGAAGGTAGTCTTCCATACATCGGTCTGATCTATTGAGACCTAGTGGTAGCTGAACTTCATATCAATCTTATTGAAGTATTTCCCCCCCCTTGAGTTGGTAAAGGAGATTTTCAATTTGGGAAATTGGGTACCGGTTCCTGACTGTGATTTTATTTAGGGCCCGATAATCAATGCATAGTCACACGAACCTATCTTTCTTCTACACAAGCACGATTGAGATTCCACAAGGTGATGAGCTTGGGAGGATGTGCCCCTTTTTGAGCATCTCTTGGATATGGCATTTTATTTCCTCATTTTATGACAAAGAGCAGTGATATATTGTCCCATTAGGTAGTAGGGCGTTGGGGCTCAGATCAATTAAGTGCTTGACTTGACAATGCAGAGGTACCCCAATGGGTGAGGAGAAGATGGATTTATATTATTTCACAACCTTATCCACTTGCTTCTTCTGCGTGGAGAGACTTGTCACAAAGGCCATGGACGTGGATGCAAAATTCCTCTCACTCTGAGAATGAATCATGAAGAATATAAACTTCCTGGTCGAAGAGATGACCTTCCTGCATTGCTTGAAAGAGATCAAGGAAATGGCGGTATATGGGAGTACCTATGGTATCCTGTATAATTTCTTGTCCAAAGTAATAATAACACAAGGCCTAGAATCATATACAACATGGCGTTTCCATAAATAAGGTTTTCCCAAAAGAAAATCACAAAATTCAATGGGGGAAACATCACACAATACCTCATCTTTAAAGGGCTTGATGTCATAGGCCAGGAAACACTATTAGTCGACATGGAGATTTCTCCCTTGGTAGATCCATCTGATGGTGTATGGCTGGGGGTGTGGTGATGTCGACAGAGCCAACGCTTGATGACCTCCATTGAGATGAGGTTCTCTTGGATACTGCTATCAATGATGAAGTGCAACAGAGTACCCTTCACCCACATCTGTTAATGAAAGAGGCACTCACCTTCCTCTAGTTCATCAGGTTCATCGGGCTGGACCTTGGTGGTGGTAGCAACGGTGGCACTCAGTTCTGCATCAATGATCCATATCCCTTGTTATGGTTCTGACTCTGAGTTAGATCTTACATTTGATCCATAGGATTTCACCTCAGCCAACAATGAGTGCTTTGAGTAACATTCAATGGTGTTATGCCAGGGGCTCTTATGGAACTTGCACCATTTCCTAGTGTCTTTATTTGTCTTCCCATTGTCCTTCTTTGTTTGTATTTTGGAATGGTTTTCTTGAGGCTTCCCGTCCTTTCTATGCCCTTTGTTCTGCAAGTTGGGGCCACCTTTTCCCTACTTCTACTGTGAGGGGTTTGTAGACCCAAATTTTCGTGTCTTTTGTTTAAGCTTCTACTCGATTTTGAAAACATATATGTTGTGTTGGTTTTTCCACATGGGTGAGAAAAAACACAACACTTGCATGCTTAGTCAAGTCAGCTAAAAAATACAGAGGTTTGTGAGTTGATTAGAAAACCAAATACACATGAAACAAAGAAAATAAAAACTAAAAACAACTAATAAATAAGTGTTAGAGAAGCTTGCAAGAACTAGAATCATGAAAAGAAAAAAATGATCGATATATAGCTACCAATGGATCAATATATTGATAGGACAAAAATCATAGAGAAAGGCAAGGGCTTATGAATCCCCTCTTCCTCCTTGGGAGGGCTCTTGAGTTCTCTAATTGAGAGCTCTTCTCTTCATGCAATGAAAAGTGACAATGGTAAAGAAATACAATGTCAATTCCCTCAAGAGGTGAGTGGAATGGCCCTTACTATAGTGCTTGAATGATTCAAAGAGAAAAGAGGATTCTCCAAGAAGAATTATTGCAGCATAACATTACCTTGAAGTTCTTGTTTTTCTAGCACACCCATGGCACATATTTATAGTGTCCATTCATGACAAGATATAATTGGTTCATAGTGTGAACAAGGGGCCTTTTATGCCACTCTCTAGCCCTTGAATAGCCTCCAAGCTAGAGTTCGCTCAGATCTGAGTGTCAAATCGTGTTGGGGGTCGGACTAGAAGTGGTTGAGAGGCCGAAAAGATTCATAAATGTGTCGTTCATGAGAAGTGTGTGACTTTTCTCATAGACAGTCATGCATCTTGCGCACAGTGCGCGCTGAGGGCTATGTTAGCCTGCACATTTTGTGCATTGTGTGCGCGCTCCTTTTGGTGAATTTGTGCACTTTGATTTTTGGACCAAGTAGATAGTCTTTTACCTTTTTGATGGATTTTGGTGTTGTAGGTGGACTAGTTATTGCTAGCATTGATGTCATTCTTCAACCATTGTGTGCAATGTTGCAGACGGTTTTTCAGTGATAACAAATGCTACCTGATGTGTGAGTTTAGGAGCATACGTATAGCCGAAATACATCAATGTTTATTTTTCATAGAGTGCCATTATAAGGAAGAGTGAAGAGAGGAACTGTAAGAGAAATCCGATGGAGGGAGAGGGAAAATTGTGGGAACAAAACCTTCCTCTAGGAAGAAAAAATAAAATTTGTATACAAATGAGGCAGGCATGCCCCATGCTTGTACCATGAAACCAAAATGTGGGACTGTAGATGATTATGGATGCTGATGTAGATAACTGCAGCGCCCTTGGGGGAGGTTGATAACAAAAGATGACAATTTTGAATGATGAACGGGCTCTGAAGTGAGTCAAGGATGACTGTAAGAATTGTCGATGACTCATAGGAATTGATGGCCTATCAACTTTAGAGGTCTTCGACTGGTATGAAACAATTGCAATGGTCGCATAGTAAGACCCAACTTAACATGAGAGTTTGTTGAAGTCGAATGTTATGGGGGTCAACGTAATAAAAAAGAAATGATGATTCTCTATGTGTCATCCGAGACTCCTCATTGAAAAGGTAATGAGAGTCAAGATATTTCCGGCCTTCTGGAAACTGTGTTGATATCGACATGAATGGAGACACGATGCCAAGAAGAAAAAGTATTCTTGAAATCCACTGAGTAATAGATGATATCAGGTACTGACAAGTAACATGAATGAAGTCAAGATGTTGTGGGAATCAAGACTGCCCTTGGTTGGGCTGTTGAGGGATGATTGGAAACAACCGTAAAACTAGATCTAGCGTCAGGGGGATGACTAGATGTGGGGTTAAACTGTGTCAGAGGCTAACAAAGTGGGAAAACTCAGAGATCATGGGTACATTGATTTGGGATAATCAGGGTTTGTTAACGATGTCAATATGCAAAAAAAGGGTGAATTCACCAACCAAGGGTGACATGGGTTTCTTTGTTGGGTAAAAGAAGGCCATCGAGGATGACGACTAAAAAGCTATGTATATGCTAGAAACAAGGGCTTTATACAATTACCAAATAAATAAAGAATAATTTGGGTTGAGTATATAGATACATAAACGGGTGCCCTAGTGAAAGATGGTTTGGCTTGTTTAGAGAAAAAGTTTGTGAAAGATAATTGGTGGAGGGTGGGGGCCCCATGGGCGGGTTTCTGTATTAGGTAAGTGGATGGAGGACAATCTGCAGATGGGAAAATTGATGGTGGATGAGATGGAGGGATAATGAAATTGTGGGACTGATATCAATAGAACCAAGTGTAAGATGATATGACCTGAGAGTCCATTGGGAAGGTTATAAATATGATGAGAAGAAGTATGAGGTTCATTCTTGGAAGTGAAAAATACTATCGGGACTCCCAACCCTAGGGGGTGAAATTAGCATGAGTGTCAAGTTTCCAAGGGGAACTATGAATGGGACAACTCATGTGGGGGAGAGTGCTACCATTTGATAGTACCAAAATGTGGAAGAGGTAAAGATACTGCATAGCCGGATGTAGGGACCCTAAAGGAAAATGTCAAAAGGTGTGTCTAGGATATGCAATTAGTAATAGAGGAAGTAACTACATGCCAGTGTCATACATATACATGAAGGGGATGTAAGCTTTCTAAACAAGTACCTGCACACATGAAAACCAAATATCCGACGTGAACAATATCTGATGATAAAGAACATATAACAACTATTTGATAAAACTGAAAGTGAGCATGTGTACCTGAACGTGGTGTGAGAAAAATGCTCCTTCGGGGAAAAGTGTAGATGATCACCCGGGGAAAGTGAATGTGTAGGTGGCAGGATCAGGATCTCATTGCTGAGAATGGATTGGAAAATTAAGGCTCTAGGATCTTGTAACATAGTGTGGAAGTTGGGAAAAGGGGGATATATATGGATGGTGGGCCCACAATGCCACCTCATTTGTACCTGTCACTATTGTTGAGCTGACAATAGAGGTGAGGATATTTGGAGATTACGGGAGCGTGAGGCTACCGATCTGGGAAAAATGAGAGAAATGTTAGTGGTCCTATCATTCTGCATTGTGTGAATTTGATAGATTCTAGGTAGGGGTTGTACAGAGGGACGTACAGGGGGTTTTAAGGGTAGGGGGCCACAAGCACGTGGGAAAATGGGAAATACCCATGCATATGTACATGAGTATAACTCAGCTTCCCACACATTATGTTTGGGTTTTTTCCATACAGTCGTGCATGGTGAATGCACGACTGTTGCGAGAAATATCGTGCATAATGTGTGGATGTCCCTGAGATAGTCGTGCACATGTGTACGTGGGATGGTTGGGCAGGCGCACGACATGTGCACGTTTCTGACCGACATGTGTGCACTCATGCGTGCTTGTGGAAGAGACATCTACACATTAGTGCACAACTATTTGAAAAACAATTGTGCACATATGCACAATTGTATGGGGGAAAGATGCACATTGTGGGCATGTTAAGGGGTGTATGATTTGGATCTTTTATGATGTTTGATGGATGATGTGGATGATCTTGTGTTCTTGGGTGATTGTAGGTGATTAGTTGGGTTTAGTAAGATGACAGTCCACTGGTGAGAGCGGGATTGGGAATGACTACGAGAGGATATGAGGGTGCACCTTGGTGTACGTAGACACTTGGCAGCCTGCGGGTTGCTCAAGTTTTTTTACTGCCCCCCGATACGGTCACAGGAGTACCTGCTCTAGTTTCTGATTAGGATGTGGAGGACCAATCTCCAGTGCTTCATTGTGAGGGGGGAGCAACTGATGTTCTCTACGATAGAGGACATGTAATTCTTGACGAGACTCCCATTCCATGGCCAGAGGGCACTAGTCGTGGATCCCCATTTGTCAAGGGAGGAGACTATCACGACTCGTCATTATTCTAGGCCGAACTCTATGTTGGGTTTGGTCGTGCATATTGAGGCTATTGACCACTTGTTGACTGAGTGAATTGCGGCCTTGTTTGTGAGGTCTATGGATCCTTAGGCACTCAATGGATCACTGGTGGTTAGCGGAGGGCGGTGGAGGAGGTCCTGGATGGGGGCCTATTTGCATGGGGTGTGTTGATGCATACCAAGATGATGTCATAGCTAGGCCAGTGTTGGCGTGCCGACTCTGGGGACTTTGCATTTGGGTTCATGTTGGTGGCCTGGTTTCTGGAGAGGGTGCCTCTATTATTCCCGAGTATTTTACGAGAACCAGCATCACGACGAGAGCTGTGATTGATGCGATGGCACATGTGTTGGCCTGACATGGAGGAGGGGAGGGTATCCACTACTTCATGACCATGGTGGCTTGAGTGTGGTGATATATGCCCCAGGTGATTTGAGCTATCCATACGTGGGTATGGATTACTGACAGGATACTGACCTAGTGCTACCTCTTGGGGAGGACTGGGACTAGAGAGGTACGTGTTGTATCTATTTATTTTCATTTTGGTAGATAACATTTATCATACATGTATATGGATGTTGACATTATATATGGTGTTGTGTTGTAGATGTTGGACCCCGAGTATGAGAGGTAGAGGTCATCGGCTCGATGGGAGCCGACTCGACAAGAGCTCGCAGAGCCGAGGGCTGGGCAGAGGGGTCGGTGATATGACGCTAGTGTTGGACCAACCAGAGAGCCATAGGGAGATGTTGCGACCACCTTATAGTATATGCGTAGATGGTTCGAGCGGGTCCTATAGGGTGTTCTAGAGGGCATATGGGCCCACATCCAGGACGAGGAGATCCTGGACTAGTGTGTGGGGGTACAAGCAGAGTGGAAGACATTGATCCGCAGAGAAACAATGGCAGGGGAAACGATGAATGGTCGAATGCCTCTTGGAGTTGCAGGGCCCATGAATGGTGGGGCACCTCTGGCTGACAGAGGACCTGGGGGGAGCTTTGGGGGCACCTTGAGTGTTGATTTTTGCATGTACGGGTTTGGGGGCCTGATTTTTTGTATAGGGTATGTGATACCCCTTTTTGTACTTATAGGGATGAGGGGACTCATGAGCCTGCATGCAGTTGCATATCTATATTTTTTGTAAAACATTGAGGAAATTGATGATATATATATATATATATATATGATGGATAAATTTTGATCATTCTTATCTTTATGTTTTGTGTATATGATGTATGATGTATATGCTATATGTTGACAAATGTATGATGTTGTTTAATGTGATAAATTCCAATCTAATACTAGGTTATCCATGTGATCTGTTACTAGATTGAGGTTTCTTGGAATATGTGTAAATGTGATGGAATCAAAGTTGCAATATAGGAGTCTAACTTGCAGTTATTTGTGGAAGAGACAATGATCGTGAACATGGTACACATTGTTAAGTTGCAGGATGACAAGCTGAGAATCTAATAGAATGCTAAGGTGACGAATGTGGCGGTGACTGGCCTCAACGAGGAGACCAATGACAACATCATATTCAGCTTGGTTGTTGGTGGTGGAGCCCAAACTTATGCCACTGGGATGGAGTAGGATATGTGAGAGGGTATAGATGGCCCAAGCTGTCGAAGCGAGATTCTGGGTCTAGCAGCTAGCACCGTCAGTGTAACCGATGTGGTAGGTTGATGGATGATGCATCTGTCAATAACATGGGTGATAGGTCAGAAATTAGGAGTGGTGGTGGTAAAGAAGACTAAAAACTCTAAAACTGTGTACAAAGAGAAACCTAAGGTAGGGGGGCTATGCTTAGGCATAAAACTTCTTTAAGTAGAGCCCGTTGATGGGTTCTTTGAGAGGGTAGCCTTCTGGAGAGGCCAAGATGTAGGTATCTTTAGTGAGGCAATGTTGGATGATGAAGGGGCCACGCCATAATGATTTTAATTTCCCATGGCCGAAAGTATCGTGGGAGGTATCATAGGCTAACACGAGATCACCTTTGTTGAATGAGCGAAGGTTGACATGACGATCAAAGGTGGCTTTCGACCATGTTTTAGCTACTTCATTGTGTTGTAACGAAGATAGATGGTATTCATCAAGTGACTCCATGGTCAACATGCACTGATCTATTGGATCAATGTTAGGTAAGAGATCTATGACAATGCGTAATGTGGGGATTTCACATTCGATAGGGAGGGTGGCTTCGATCCCATGGACGAGGTGGAACAGTTTAAACCTGGTGGAAGTTTTGGCTGTCGTGCAATAAGCCCATAACATTAAAAACAACATATGATGCCAGTTGGTCTTATGTTTGTTGAAGGTACGTTGTATCATGGTTTTGAGGACTTTCTTGATAGACTCAACTTGTCCGTTGGATCGAGGGTAGTATGGGGAGGAAAAATCATGGGTGAATCCTAATTTTGAGGAGAGTTCGACAAATATATCATTCTCAAAATGTTTACCATGATCAGAAACTAACTGTTGTGGTACTCCGAATCGGGTAATGACATGGTTGAAGAAAAACCATGTTGCAGTGTCATCCGTGTTGTTAAATGTGGGCATGGCTTCAGCCCAGTTGGTAAAGTAATCCACTGCCACAACAATGTACTTGTGTCCATTACTAGATGGAGGATGGCAAGTCATGAAGTTGATGCCCCATTTACAGAAGGGGCCGACTGTGATGAATGGGTGTAGAAGAGCTGGTGGAGCTCGTGCTTTGTTTGCATAAAGATGGCATTTGTCGCATGGCTTGAAAACGTGGATGCAATCATGAAACAAAGTGGGCCAGAATTACCCTAATCGAATGATTTTTTTGGTGGTGGACATACCAAAGAGGTGACCACCACAAGCATCGCTATGGAAATCATTCAATACTCTGTTGCCTTCGTCGATGGTAAGACATCGGCGAAGAATGGTGTCGACCCCACATCAATAGAGAATGTCTCCGATGAGGAGGTATCGGGGGGGCTGATGGTAAATGTGTCGACGACCATCTCGAGACGAGACCTGAACTTCTTTGTATGAAGGTAGACGAGGAGGTCGTCATACCAGGGGTCGTCGGAGGGGATGAAGAAGAGGTGTTCATCAGGGAAATCCTCATTGATGGGGGTATCTTTGGCGTCCGAGGGAAAAGCCGTAATGAGTTTGGATAGGACCAGAGCTTTCTTCCTTTTTGGAGTAAAGAATTCTATATAATATTCCTGGAGGATAACGATCCATCGGGAAAATTTTTGATTGATTTTCCATCGACCCAACAAGTACTACATGGCATTGGAATCTGCTACGACCTTGGTCATTCGAAGTAGGATGTAATGCTGTTGTTTTTGGACTGTAAGGAAAACTACTAACACAAGTTACTCATCATGATTATACTTCACGGGTGGTCCTGAAATATTTTTACTAATGCAGTAAATCACATTTTCATGCCCATCATCCCCTAGTTGGATGAGGACTCCTACGACTGAAACAATAAAGGATGATAGGTAGAGGATGTAATCACGATCATAGTCTGGGGGACTAATCAAAGGGGCATTGGGTAGGGTGGATTTTAAATCATCAAAATTTATTTGAGCATGTTTGTCCCATCAAAATGGGATATCATGTTGCAGTAGGCAGAGAAAACCATGTGTGTGAGTGTCATAGTCTGGGACAACATGACATAAAAAGTTGGTTTTGCCTTGTAGGCTCTGCAATTGGCATAAATTCCTAGGTGGTGGAATTTATGTGATAGCTTGGAACTTGAGGGGATCCATAGTGATGCCATGTTGGGAGACAATGAACCCAAGTAGGTTCCTGACAGTGACATAAAAGACACACTTGAGGGGGCTCGGGTGGATATTATATTAGCGACATTGTTGGAAAATGATGCATAAGTCGTCTAAATGTTGGGTTCACTTTTTGGATCGAGCAGTGAGGTCGTATAAATAAGCAAGGATGATGTGAGAAAGATCATGAAAAATGTAGGTCATTGTTGTCCCTTGACCAAGTTTTGGAGAACCTTGGTCATGTTTGACCATTTTTGTGACATTAACAGGCTGGTCAAAGGCGGAGCACAAGGCAAAGCGGAGATTGTAGGATCTCGACCCCTTTTTAGGGAAGTTTTGGGATTAGGGTTTTTGTAACGGGTATGGGATGTAATCCCATGGTTTTACCCATGTTTAGGCCCATTTTGTAATGTATAAATAGAAATCTAGGCAATGTAAGAAGTAGTAGACCTGATAGAATCAACTTAGTTCAGAGCTAGAGGATTTTTGCATACTATATGTTAAGACTTGCAGAGCTAAGTGCAAGTGATTGTAAGAGGCTTGTGTGCAGACCGTGTAAGAATGATTTGTGCTGTGACCTAACTCGGAGAAGGAGGATCTCGAGAGGTGCGTGCAGATCTCCTGTCCTATGCAGAGTGGGGTGTTTGGGCTCTGTGCATGTAAGAATCTTGACAGAAGATAATAAAGAAGACAAGAGTTGGTGGACGTATCCCCACGCTGGGGTGAACCACGTATATCCAATGTTATGGTTTCTTTGTGAATTATGGTTGTTATATTGTTCATATGATTTAAGCTTGGTGCAGTAATAAATGTCTAGATAAACCTGATATGATAGATTAAGTGCTTAGTGATGTGAATGAATGGTAGATTTGATCTCTTTCCATATGCTAAGTGCTTAGATGTGTTAGATCTGGTTGGATAATGCATTGTTTTTTAATTAGGGTTTGAATATGCGATGTGAATAATGGTTAAATACTGATGAATGCTAACTGCTAAGTGCTTTGTTAGAGTTGTGTAATCACAGATTTGTGTCCTAGCTAGGTTGCAGACATTTGAGTCCTGCAACCACCTCTGCCTCTACATCGGGTGAGACTTAATCTGCTTTGCAAGTGTTGCCGAAAGGGCCAGTAGTTGGGGTTTTGTTGGTGCGTTGTTGAATCGTTGAACCCTGGGTATTCACCTTTGCCAACAAATGATTCCATTGTCGGGACTTGAAACGGTGATTGTTGGGAACTGAAGAAAAGAAAGCTCTGTTCATAGATCTGTTACTTTAGTGTGCAGTATTCTACTTGACTTGCGAAGCTCTATGCTAAGAAGAGAAGTTTGATGTGAAGAAAAGAGGTAAGATCTTGAAGCTTTGTGCTCTGAGAAAGGAAAGATAAGCGAAAAAATTTGTTTCCAAAGAATCAATCTAGGTATGTTTGATAAATTTTGTCCTAGTTTGAAAACTAGGGTACAACTAGAAGAAAGAAGATTTGATATATGTAGATCTAATAGAACTAGTGAAAGATATATTATTCCTATGCATAGAAATAATGTTTGGACTAACAAATGGATGCAGGATTCTAGAAAGAATTTTTTGCAGGTTATTTACTGTGATCCCAGTGCGCAGTACAAGAAAGGTTGGGGATAATTTAAAATAAAGTGAGGATTAACTCTTTGCTATAGTTGCAGAAGACCGGGACATCTTGCTAAGGAATGCCCTGGTAGAGGTCCTAGTTGTGTTTTCTATAAAGCTACGGACCATGAAGTTTTAGATTTCCCTAGAATGATTGCAAAAGTTGAAAAGATGAATATGAGACAAGAAAACTATGAGACAAGCCAAGAAACTAAGGATATGATAGAACCCAAGAAAGAATCAGAGACTGTATTACTACAGATGAAAGAAACATGAACGATCACAAAAATATCAACTTATCAGAGGTCTTAAAAGAGAAAGAGTACATAGAAACAAGAATAGGATACTTCGACATAGACTGTGTCCTGGATGAGGAAACACAGGTGAATATCATGACAGAAAGAACTTGGGAAATTTTGGGAAAGCCTACTATGGTTCCTTCATTAGGAGGAATATGATTATTTAGAGGAAAACTGATAACCCTATGTGGAAGACTTACCCAAACATCTATGAGTGCTCATGGCACTTTGACAGAAGAAGAATTTGAGATCGTTAAATTTGTGGATAACAACACCCTATTTTCTATCTTGCTAGGAAAAAGCTGGATTGAGAAAGATCAGATATGAAGGAAACAAGAAGAGGAGGATCTAGAACAGAAAAATAAAGAACTAAGAGTTTTCATGTCTAGGAGAATAGCTCACTTACTAGAAGAAAAAGAGAACCAGTCGAAGCTACTAAGGACCAAAGATATGGACGTCAAAGTTGAAAGGACACAGGAAGACTGGGGACACCTGTCTGTACAAGGGAGTAGAGAACCTATCCCAGAAAGAGAAGAAGTATTACCCTTGGACCCTATGAAAGGCCCTCCACAGTGCAAAGTTATCGTGCCAAGAGGAGATAAGAATGATAATGGAAAGAGGAAACCAGTGATTCAGATCACAGGAAAGGAGGCCAGAAAACTCAGTAAGAAGAGAGCAAAGTTAGAAAACTTGCAAAAAGTTCCAGGGAAGACTTCGCAGAATGAAGGTTTCCAGAACTTGAACTTTGCCAGAATATCAGTAAAGCACAGATTGGCACTTTGCCCTGATGGAACAATATGACTGTTAGAATGATTCTCCAGAATGACTAGAAACACAATTATTGCCAGAAAGTTCTCCCTTGGACCGTTGGGACCGCACCATTACAGATGGAATAACATTGATTGAAGCATTCCTGCTCGTTGATAGAGTCCGTTATGAAGTTGTCTATTTATCCCATTGAGCGTTGCACCGAGAACAATTTTTCCAATTGTGATTATCTGAGCCCACAAAGAACTAGTTTCTTTTGCACAATGATCATTGAGATCTTGCCATCCATTCTATTACATTGAGTATTTTTCACCGAACTGAGATATTAGATCTCGAGTGTGCATGTCGGACGAAATTAGCGCAACAGAAAAATCTGTCGAAGAGATCCTAATAGACCTCCTGGCCAAGAAGGTGATGTCTGCAGGCATCCAAGCCTCATCAACGAGAGGAGTACAAGACTACCCGTCGACTACTCGAGGATCTTGACCATCCCGAGATGGGACTGAGAAAAGAACCAAGCATCGTGATGACTTGGTGACTGCGAAGCTAATCCCATCCATCCTGCCTGACTACATCCCACCCCTGGTCGGTGTGGTAAGTCATGACAATGTGTCAAGGGACTTCGACAACACAATCATCATTGCGTACCTCCCGAAGGGAATACGCGTAGTCAGACCACATTTGGAGAGCATTTCGATGTTGAAGATTAGTGACTATAACCTAGGAGACCGAAAGAGCTATGGCATGCTTTCACCTCACAAATACTTGACCAAGACCAAGGGGAAGATGTCAAATATCATCCCCCAGCCATGGACTATGGACATCGCAAGGTCCACTATCTTGAACGTGATGAAGATACCACACTTTGGAAGACATCAGGAGGTTAACGCATGTGTTAAGATTCTGTTGTCGTTCTTCCATGGTGGTTATTTGTGTTTGGACAGATGTATCATCGTCGATTCGACACTGATCCATAGGATCACCGAATTGAGCATGCAAGGACCAGACCCACAAGACTTTTATCCAAGGAAGGCTGCAGATCGTGCTCTGGCGTAGAAGATTAAAGACACTTATGGCGATGTCGAGAAGGGAAGCAAGGCTACAAGGTAGCCTCCATTTAGAATGGCGCAGTGCGCCTAGCTTGTCGGTTGATCATTGGTAAGCTAGTAAGGAAGAACATACCCACGTAGGTCATGGGGTTAGTTGCTGACCTCGCAGGAAAATGCGTGGAAGGATTACAAATGAACTGGGTGAGTTACCTCATCAACCAGTTAGAACAAGACTGTCACAAAGCTCAGGATCAGGGCTATGAGTTCCACTTTAGCTGGCTGCTGATCCTCATCGCGTTCATTGCTTGGGATGTGCCAGAAGGAGTGACCTTCCTTGACATTGATTCGTTCAAGCCACTAGCTAGGAAGTTCACTATGCTTTGGTATTCGAGCGATATGGGGAAACAATGGAATTCGAACACGGTGTTCCATACCTAATACCTACAGTTAAGGAGGGATACTGATTCTTCCCCTCGTATGACATCGAACACCCTGGACATGTTCAGAATAGTTGCGAAGTTCCACGTAGATAGGCATTTTATATATATCACTGTGCGCAGAGACAAACATAAAGAAGAGCTTCAGTCCTATTACAAGCTCACTGAGGAGGACATGGAGGAAATCACCAAGGAGTGGCCTGAAGAAAACCTAGTGCCAGTTAACCACGCATAACTGTCTGACCCTGACCTAATTGGAAGTCTGGTGGTTACTCCTGAAGAGTATGATGCACCCAGTAGTAGTAGGAAGAAAAAGAAGGAAGATGTACAGGAAATATGCAACACATTAGAAGAAACTGCATCAGGTTCACCTAGCAGAGGAGTAGATGACAAAGTGGACAAAGAAGAGAAAGAAGGGGAAGAAGACAAGTAGAAGTAGGGAAAAGTAACACTGCCTAGAAATCACCTTGAAGAGGCAAAGACGTCCAAGAAAAGAAATGTTTCCCCAACGAAACCTACATCGTAGAAGAAGTCCAAAGCTAGTAAGCCAAAGCTGCAGACTGTGCTCACGGTCGATGACTTCGACTTCATTATCACAGCTGTATCAGATGACTCAGAAGATATTTTGCAGAGAAATGAAGCCAAAGAAGAAACCATGTATGAAAGAATTGAACAGAACTAAGAGGGGTACAACAATCCCTTCACTCCAACCGCGTAGTGTCCAATGCACCCCTGCCATAAGAAGAAACAACATTGGGAGATGAGCATACCCAACTACGCAGAATAGTTTATGCGACCGAAGCTCACCTTCATTGCGTGCAGAAAGAAAAATAATATGGCACAATGGCCTTGAAGCAAGCGCAAGAGGAAGTCATAGAGCAATGAAGAGTTGTGCAACAAGAGAAGGATGACCTCCAAATCAAGTTCGAAGAGGATAAAGCGCAGATCCAGAAAGAGAAAGAACAACTGCTCACAAAGCAGGTTGGAGTTAAAGAAACAGTCAACAAAGAATTTAGATCTGTGACAGGCTTAGAACAGATAGAAGAAGAGCCAGTGGAGAGTCAAGTAGCGAAGCTTGTTGCAGCCATCCAACAACTTCAACAAAGAGTAGCAGAATTGGAGTTACAACGAGTACCAAGCACTCTGTAGAAAGTGTGATACCAACGAGAAGAAATCACCCGAAGCACAGTTCATAGAATCAAGGCATTAGCCTTGGAATGTAAAAAACTTAGCAGTCAAAGTGCGCAGAATTATGAATGCCTTACCAATGACCATGAACTAAAGACACTGGAGTCACAACTCCAGGAAGCAAAGAAGCAAGAAACAATAGTACAAGCATAGTTTAAGTTCTTGTCAGCAGTCAAGCGAATGAAAATATCCCAAGAACAATGCATGGCTCAGCAACAGGTCCATGCCATACAGAGCAAAGTCATGGAAGTGACTCAGAAGCTCTAGCCAGTCCAAGATGCAGATTGCCTACTTTTTGAGGAGATTGAAGGACGAGGAGCATAACTAGAAAAAGCAGTCACTGCAGTCGAACAATGCTTGGAAGGACCTATGAATGAGGAAATTATTCCGAAGTTCACTGAGTAGGAGGCCTTGGCGAAGTAATAGGTCGAAGCATCTTGAACCAAGCTCGAGGCGTTTGAGGCAGAGTTACCCAGAGCTGAGTGACTCGGGATGAGTCACAGGTGAGTGTTGGGGGCCTGTTGGCCCTTGACCAAGTTTTAGAGAACCTTGGTCATGTTTGACCATTTTTGGGACTTCGACAGATTGGTCGAAGGGAGAGAGCAAGGTGAAGCGAAGATCGTGGAATCTCGACCCCTTTTTAGGGAAGTTTTGGGACTAGGGTTTATGTAACGGTTATGGGATGTTGGCCCATGGGTTTACCCATGTTTAGGTCCATTTCGTAATGTATAAATAGAAATCTAGGCGATGTAATAAGTAGTAGACATGATAGAATCGACTTAGTGCGAAGCTAGAGGCTTTGTGCATACTATGTGTTAATACTTGCAGAGCTAAGTGAAAGTTATTGTAAGAGGCTTGTGTGTAGACCGTTTAAGAAGGCTTTATGCTGTGACCTAACTCCGGGAAGGAGGATCTGTTGAGGTGCATGCAGATCTCTTGTCCTATGTAGAGTGAGGTGTTTGGGATCTGTGCATGTAAGAATATTGACATAAGATAATAAATAAGAGAAGAGTTGGTGGACATAGCCCCACGCTTTGGTGAACCACATATATTATGTGTTATGGTTGCTTTGTGCATTATGGTTTTTATAATTTTCATATGATTTAATCTTGGTGCAGTAATGAATGTCTATATGAACCTGGTATGATATACTAAGTTCTTAGTGATGTGAATGCATGCTAGATCTGATCTCTTTCCATATGCTAAGTTCTTAGATGTGTTAGATCTGGTTGGATACTGCGTTGTTATGTAATTAGGGCTTGAATCTGCGATGTGAATAAGGGTTAAATACTGATGAATGCTAAATGCTAAGTGCTTTGTTAGAGTGGTGTAATAACATATTTGTGTCCTAGCTAGGTTGCAGACATTTGAGTCCTGCAACCACCCCTGCCTCTACCTCGGGTGAGACTTCATCTACTTTGCAGGTGTTGCTGAAAGGGATGATAGTTAGGGTTTTATTGGTGCGTTGTTGAAGCATTGAAACCTAGGTCTTCCCCTATGCCAACAGTCATGGCCCGTTGGAAAGTAGCACCGACATTTTTAAGTCCAAAGGGCATGACACGATAAGAAAAGGTACCCCACGGGGTTGTAAAATCGATATTTATACTAATTTGCTGGGTGGATCTAGATTTGATTGTATCCAGAGAACCCATCCATAAAGGATAGTGTCGTGTGGCTGGCACAATCGTCGATTATTTGGTCGATGAAAGGGGTTAAGAAGTTGTCTTTGGGACAAGCGTGGTTGAGACAATGAAATTCTATGTAGACGTGAATAGTTCCCTGTTTTTTGTTAATGGGGACGAGGTTGGAGACCCAAGAAGTGTATGCAATGGGGTAAATGAACCCGACAACACATAACTTGTCAATTTCGGCTTTGATAGCCACAACTTTGGATGGGTGTAGGGGGCATTGCTCTTGATGAACAAGGGTGATATCCGACCATTTGTCGATTTCATGTTAGAATAAGAAGGATTGAGGCTAGATATCTCCATATATGACCAATAAATTTTTTTCCGATATTCTTGAAAGAGAGCTTTATAAGCAATGATTTCTTCAGGGGATCATGCAGCGCCAATGGTGATTTCTTCTATGATGTTAGGTTTAATGAAAATGTCAATTTTGATGGTGGGGGAGATATTGGCCATGTTTCCTTCTTCAAAAGAATTGGGGGTAGGGATAGGGTTTTTGAACTAGTCAATATGCCCCGAAGGAATAAAATGGTTGGTTTTGATTGTGCACGGGGAGGCTTGGGTAGGAGGGTGAAAAGTCTCTTGTGAAAGGAAAATTTATCGATGATGGAGTGCATTCCATGGGAAATCAGGGGTAGTGATTTCCTCCAGGATATCTTCGTCGCAGTGGAAAATGCAAGAATTTAGGGGATCCTGGGAAGTGGAAGGGGGAACTATCAATGAGTGAGTGTTATTGTTCTCAAGGGATGAGGACATAGAAGGGATATCGTGTACAGGGTGCGATTGTCCACTGGACATAAACCAAATTTCACGATACTATGGATGGTACCTCGTTCACTCGGGGACTGATGAAGATATATAATGAATGTTAGTAATGTGAGCCTCAATAGGGAGTGTTGGAGAGGGCCCAGGCCGAGATGTATGGCGTACTACGAATAATGTTTGGAGGAATTGAGGTGGAGCTAGGAAATGATGAGTGTAATGTCCATATTCAGAGCATATGGCACACACAAAATTGGTCCATAACCTTTTCTTACGTGTGGTTGAGGACTCCGCAGTAGCAGGATATCTACTTGGTGGAGTGGCAAGCAATGGGGTTTCTCTAAGAGCTGGATAAGATCGTGTAACTAGGGAAGATTAGGACATCTATTTGTGGGGTGTACTTGTCTTTCGTATAGTGCACAAGAAGGTGGAGCTCAGGGAGGGAGCAGAGCTATGGGCTCATTCTTCCTTCGTCTATCCCCAATGGTGGTGGTGTTTCCTACAGTAGGGGGTGAGGGTGGTGTGGCAGGAGCCTGTACTGAGATCTACATGGGTAATACCTCTGTCCGAGGAGGGAGAGATGGTGCCAGAACCATAGCGGGTGGATGGAGATACCATATAGGGATGGCAAGAACCATGTTGGGAAGGGTGAGAGTAGCAACTACCTGGAATGATTGGACTTCAGGTGGGGGGTAGAAAAAGGGAATTTGGGTAATGTCTTGGGGGATTGTCTCCCAAACCAGGATTTTCCCTTGGAGGGGAGGGAAATATGAGACAAGTGGTGCAGTGGGGTTCTCTGGGAACTCTTGAGGTAATAGTTCTTCGACTGGTGGAATTTTGATGTGGGGAGAGGCCTTTGTGAGAGGAGTATTGTCTTCGATATCTATTCCATTTCCAGAAACTACACACACTTGTGTTGAAATATAAGGGTGTAGGAGAGGTGGTGCTCCATGATATGCCCCTAACAAGGATGGGTCCTTGAATATTCTAGGACCCATGTCCATGACCGAAAAAGCATCTGAGCTAGTGCGGAAAAGGGGGAGAATGTTATCAATGTTGGCAGAATGATTAGGCTCGTAATGTGTAATTTGGTCAATGGTGACAATTTTCCTGTTATGGGGGAACATCATCGTACAAAACACAGAAGAGGCTACTGCCTTCATAACATACATGTAGCTATGTTCGAACAATATATTGTTATCAAGTGGGGTGTCAATAACTTCAATGTCGAAGACGATGGTTTTTCCCCCAAGTTCTATAGGGACATTTTGGAATATCCCTTTGGGGGATGATGGCTGACTGTCATAATTTCTTAGGGTGATGGCAGATGGTACTAACTCAGGTGAGCCAAATTTCTTCCATACTACTTTGGACATGATGCATGTGGATGCACCTTCATCGATGATGCACTGATGAACTGTGATGTTCCAGATCTTGACTGGTATCTGAAAAGCTCCCAGGGTGGGGAGGCATGGTTCTCCGCTATCTAGATCAAAGGTGATGAGTTGAGTATCAACTGTGTCGATTGCCACCAAGATGAAAGAAAGGATTTGTGTTGTGATGGAAAGGTTTGGAGGACCTCCAACATAGACATGGCTGCAGGAGACTATGCTAAGTCATCAACCAGACTGTAATTATGGGCTTCCCTAGCATGAGGGTTATGTACATTCTATCGTAACGAGATGCGGGGTATACGAGGGGTTGGTTCAGTGTTAGGGTGGGGAATAATCAATGGTTGCCTTGCTATAGCTGGAGTTGGTTCTGAGGTGGTTGGGGTAGATTCGATAGGAAGGCCGTATCGACGACCACGTGTTTGCAGAAGAATATCTTCTTCCCTGGTAAGGAGGATATTTTGATCCACTGGATTCCCAGGTTGATGGGGACCTGGGTTTCGATATTTCCACATTTGTGGTGGGGCGAAGTTCATCTCTTGTTGGGTATTCATCACACCTTGGTGTAGAATAGGGTTTTGCAAAACAATCAGAGGTGGTGGTTGAAAATAATATTGTGGGGCCTGCTGAGGGGCAGGCAGCACCGGAGGGCATTGTGTGTTCATCGATTCTTTCATCTGTTTGTAATCGACAATTTGGGGGAAGTGGTGAGTATAATGTACATACTCACCACATAGAGTGCAAGGGAAGTTAGTTATGAGGTTATTTTTCTTCCCTTGGTGTGGTTGATTGTTATTTTTTCCCCCTTGGGGGTTTTGGTTTCCTTGATTCTGGTTTCCCCTAGTAGGATGGTTTTGTTGGGGATTATTTCCTCCTGGTCCTGAGTTGTTATTGTTTCAATTTTTCCCTTTATTCTTGGCATTATGCAGATGATGAGCCAGATTTTTGGTGTTCAACCGTTCGAAAGCATGAACCTGTTGAATGGGAGAGGGTTGAACAAAGTTAACACTGGTGTGTGGTTGTCCTGGTGGAGGAGAAACCGGCTAGGGAGGACCAAGAAAATGAAAGTATGGATTGTTCTGTGGAGAGGATCCATGTGGCATATAGGAAGTTGAAGTACTTCCACTATTGTTGGGGTTGTAGACGGGGGTTGGGGGTGGACCCGTACTAGATTGAGAGACCAAATGCATCTGGGGTACCGGTGGGGGTCCTCCCAATGGCTGAGGGGGAGCAACAGGGTATGAATTTTGGTGAGTGGGAGGAGTGAAATAAGACGCCCCTCCATATGGTTGTGGATATTGATTTTCACCATAAGTTGGTGATGAGTGGCCATAAGGGCTGAGATGTGTCTGCTGCATGGGACATCCCAGGTTTGTCCTGGCCAAATTGTATAGGTTCGAGTGCATCGGTAAATACTGTGTATAAGTAACGTGATTGAGCATATATCAGGTCAAATTGTTGGGCCTTGCTGATGGATTCCTCTTCCGATTGAGGGAAAGTGGATGCTACATCCTTTGCAATCACATGTATGGGCGATTTAAGAAACCAATCAAGATGTTGTTCTTTGGTGGTTTCCTCTTTACACAAACTAAGTCGTCGCCGCCATTCATGGATGTGGTCAATGATATGGAAAGAAGTGGTTTGTTTGAACTCGGAGAGAAGTTCTAAACAATTGTCTTGACGAAAAGGTAATTGGAAAAAGGACAAAGAGTCCTTGGCTAATGATTCAAAGGTCACACGGGACCCTGATTTTTTGTCCACATACCATTTCCACGATGAACCCGTGAGAGTTCTTTGAAATAAACTCAAGTGGATGGAATCATCCATGATGTTGTTTGAAGAGCACCATAAGTGGAAGGTCATAACATGGTTGGCGAGATCTTCCCTTGGTTTTCCTTCAAACTTGGGAATATCTGAAGGCAATTTGGTAGGCATATTGGGCCAAGTGGCGTCATGCAAAATGGGATCATTCGTGAGTTTGGTTAAATCAAGAATGTTGATGGATGACAAGTATGGCATAGGGGGTTTTGGTGGAGGATTAGTTCCAACGATCGTGTGTGTAGGTAATGGCCTTGTCCTTTGAGAGGGATTTGGTGGGTTTGCGTTTCTTCCTTGAGAAGAAGTTTGACCCCCACCTCCTTGTGAAGGAGAGATAATAAATGGATGGCCTTGGGTATTTGACCCAAGTAAAGTGGAACCAAGTAAAGATGATCCCAAAAAATTAGCACTCACAGGGGTGTGAGATGGTTGATCTGGTGAGTTGGCGAGACTAGGGATTCCTCCTAGAATAGGAGGGAGATTTTGCAAGCATCTAGAATGACAAGGATTCCATGGTTCCCCTATGGTTTCGACTAGCAAAGTGAATGTGTGCAAATGGTGAACATAGAGAAATAAATGAACAAGAGCTTAGTATATTTTTGACCTTCACAAGATAGTATAACTCACAATTTCATGTAATCAAATGAAGATCATACATAAATCAAGTGTAAATAAACAAGCATGTGGATAGGTGGATTTTGTCCATGTGGGGGAACAACAAAATCAAATGCTCGTGTCCTAAAAGACCTATCGTCGTTCCTCTCAATTTAGCATTGGGCCTTCCAATAGCACTCAATAGTGGGGTCTGAAGACACCAAAAGGGGAACTAGTGAAGGTTGAAGTAATTAGTTATAATGACGGGTAGAGGGTGCATATCCCGAAAGAGATGGCAATTTTCCAATAGCTGCACAAAATCTGATCAAGTTGTGATTGCAACCCACAATATCCACCTATGTGGATATCCTATGTTTAGCCAATAAGTACCTCGATCAAAGTGCGACATTTATATTTTCGGCCTAAGAAATGGGTCACGGGATGGATATCATCACAAGAGTTGGGAGGCTCGAGGAGGGATGCGCAGAAAAACTGAACCTCAGCCTTCGAACCTTCACGGGCATCTCCCTGCCTTATGGTGTAGGAACACTTGACTTGGAGGATTTGAAAGATCCCTATTGTCAAATTCTATTGTTTCAAAATGTGAGAACCTGATAACGGGGTCTATTTGGATTCCTACCCCCGAGATCCTACCTAGACTAAAAAAATTATTTTGGCACCCCCTATGGAGGAAAATTTAGTGTGTTCTTAGAAATGTTTTAGACATGGTGGGTTGAGAGATTGGTCTCATGGAGAAACCTCGTTTGAATTAAATTGGTGTGGGTAATTTCCAAAGAAGTAGTAAGATCTTTTGGAACTCCTTTGAAGAAATCCTACTTCAACCTCCACTATTCTAATAGAAATTATGTGTGTGATGAGTGGCTTTGTGTGCAAGAAAGTGAAAAGTGTGCAAATATTTTTAATAAGTTAACTGTGAGATTGCAACATGTGGACTTCTTGTGGTCCTTACAAATCTTCTTACCTAGCTTACTATGCTTCTTTGGTACAACCTTGCGGAATATTTAAAGCCCTAAATAACTAGCAATGTGGACATATGGGTCCTTACAAATCCTTTAAACTCCCTAGAATGTTGTCTAAACTAAAAAGTATTTTGAAACTATCCTAGAATTGCATACATGTGGGCATGTATAGGTCTGTTACTTGATCTTTTAAACTTTCCTAAAGTGTTGTCTAAACTAAGAAATATTTTAGAAACTATCCTAAGATTGCAAACATGTGGGCATATATGGGACCTTACAAAGCTTTAAGATGATTTCCAAAAATAAGAGGTACCCTAGGGAGGCTTTTTCCTCTCCTAATGATTTTTAAAGGGAGATGAAATTTCCTTTCAACCACCTTTTCTGATTCCCGATATCACACTTGGGTGCGAGGGAAGAGCATACTTGAGGGATAAAATTGATTTCTAGTCCCAAATTAATTTATTGTGTTTGAAAAAGCAATAACTTCAACTCAAAATTTTAAATTCCAAATGAGCCATCCATGTGGCAACAAAGCAAAGAGAAGAATGGTGATTCTTTTTACCCCTATGTGCTTATGTTAGCTAAGATTCCTTGTGATAAAGGACTCTAAGTGAAGTGTGGTTTCTTTACAAAGTGCATGAAATTAAAATATGAAGGCTAAGGGCCCTCAAACCATTCATAAAAACCCTTACAATTTGAAAAAATTGAACTTATGTGTGGGCTGTAGTTCTAACAGGCGCGCATAGGGTGTAGAGCAATGAATTCTATCACACACACATTGCACATCTTTGTGCCTTGAAAGCCACACACTTCCTGTCACATGTCGGGAAAGAAATTTCCAAGTGAAATTCTCTTGTCATGGCTTTGAATTTTGACTTTAGAAGGCTGGACTAGGCCAGTTTTGGTATCTGCATATCAAAACAATTAGAAAGAAGTGCTCTCAAGACTTAAAATATGGAGGAATTTGATACCAATCCCCAATATGGTCACCAATCTGTTGTGTTGGTTTTGTCACATGGGTGAGCAAAAACACAACACTTGCATGCTTAGTTAAGTAAGCTAAAGAAGAAAAAGGTTTCTGAGTTGATTAGAAAACCAAATACACATGAAACAAGGAAATAAAAACTAAAAACAACTAAGAAATAAATGTAAGAGAAACTTGCAAGAACTAGAACCATGAAAAGAAAAAAATGACCAATATATAGCTACCAATGGATCAATATATTGATAGGCTAAACACCATAGAGAAATATAGGGACTTATGAATCCCCTCTTACTCCTTGGGAGGGCTCTTGACTTCCCTAATTGAGAGCTCTTCTCTTCATGCAATGGCAAGTGACAATGGTGAAGAAATGCAATGCCAATTCCCTCAAGAGGTGAGTGGAATGGCCCTTGCTATAGTGCTTGAATGATTCAAAGAGAAAAGAGGATTCTCCAAGAATAATTCTTGCAACATAACAATACCTTGAAGTTCTTGTTTTTCTAGCACAGCCATAGCACATATTTATAGTGTCCATTCATGACAAGATATAATTGGTTCATAGTGTGAACAAGGGGCATTTTGGGGCACTCTCTATCCCTTGAACAACTTCCGAACTAGATTTCGCTCAGATCTGAGTGCCAATTTGTGTTGGGGGTCGGACTAGAAGTGGTTGAGAGGCCGACAAGATTCGTAACTGTATCGTTCATGAGGAGTGTATGGATTTTCTCATAGAAAGTCACGCATCTTGTGCATAGTGTTAGCACCATAAGTCACCCCTGTATCGTGACAGAGGTAGGCTTGATACCCATCAGTTTGTATGTCACGAAAAATAAATATAAAGGCAGTCTAATGGACGTAGAATTAGGATGGTATCGTTTTAACTCAGAAAACTGGATTGGAAAGCACAAGAAGGTGAGGTATTGGTTTAACTTCAGTCAGTAAGTTGGTATAGTGGTGACTATGTGGAAGAACTTGAGAAGAAAATGCAAAGGTTTGCTATGAAAATCATGTCTTCCAGCAACCTACGGAGGAAGAACTCAGAAAACAATATCTTCTTGGATTCAAAGCTTCAAGAAACTGAAAACAATAGGGCAGCACTGTAATCAAACATCCATTACAACACAGTAATAATAATCCATGTGAATTCTTCAATCATGAACATTCATTATCAGATGCATAATAAGATGGAGTAAGAAAAGATGACTTATATTAAACAAGAAGTCTCAAATACAGATACATAACCAGAAACTAGAGGTTTTGCTAAAACTTTACAATACGGGAGCCTAGCTCTACCATCGACCCCAACAAAAATATCAAAACTAAGTATTTATACTCAAAACAACTTGCTCCCTTCAGAAGCACACTCCAATCATTGCATTCAAGGCTTGCCATCTGCATCTTCTTTTGTCAGACTTCATTTGCATTATTCTGTCAAACGTAAGATCATATGGGTATGGGCTTCACAAGAAAATCCATGACAGGGAACTTTCGGCTGACAGTCTGCCTTCCACAGTCATATTTTCCATGCTTTCCATTTATGTGGTGAAATGAGGTTTCAACCACCTTCCCCAACTTCATTAACTACCTTCATTAGGATCAGGATGAAGCCTAACACCCATGAATGCTCCAGGCGAGCTCACAACTCCTTTGAGTCAATTCTGGCACCTCGAGGCCACGCGGATCTTTCTCTGTGACCAACTCGAGTGCTTTGGTTCTTTATACAACACCTTTTCCTTTACTCCATGAGACCGCAAGCCATGACCTCATTCTTATCCATATGAAAACTCAGGATTTCAGATTTTGGGAGCTTTCACTCCCCTTGATTTCAAAAATCTCAATGCTCGCTCCCGCGAAATGGCCCATTTGGATCAACTATTGGATTTGCCTCGAATTTGACAGCCAAGATCATCTCCTCGAAAAATCTCATCCACCCGCTGCTTTGAAATGCGCCTTATTTCCATTTGGCCTCAATTTCCATATGACCTTGGGCTATGATCGTGGGCCCAACTCTTAAGCGCATCGCAATTTCGCGTTTCACGAACTCATGATGTGCTCTGTGCTCAAAACTCCAAGTCAAAAAATCACTATTCCTTGGATCGGATGACACACGTCCCTTTGAAATGAATGTCCCAGATTATTTCACAACTTCGCGTTTCGTGAGTCCTCATGACTCAACCCTTTGACTACTCCATCCTGCGAGTTAGCGAAATGATGATCCTGCACCACGCATCCCTCTGGTATCAATGACCTCTGTTCAACGCTAAACTTGGTGCAACTGCATGATCCCAATCACCCGATGGTCGTCGATCTAATCTACTTGATGGATCTCCACCGTTGAAAAATGATCTTGCTTGCTCGCTTGATTTAAGTCCATATCAGACCGCTTCAAGTGTTGTGCTTGGTTATCGTGAATGTGGCATGTTTGGCCTACTTGAATGACCTGTTAAGGGCTCGGGAAAACAAAAGATCAGAGGTAGAGATGAAAAGAGGAATGCTCGGCCAAAGAGAGAATAGGAATGTTGAGGGCCAATACTTCTTAGATAGGCTAACAAGGAAAACATGTCGATCAAATGGATGAAGGCAAACAAAAGAAAGGCTTTTAAAGTTTTGACCAATTTATGTGTTAAGATTGGGCTCCATGGGGGATATAGTCCTCCCTGCGAGGCTCTAAGAACTCTTTTCGTGGCTTCATTGCCTTAGTGTTGGGTTGTGGAGTCTCCTATAAAAAACAAAACAAAATAAAACTGAAATGGTATTTACAATGGTGGGATGCCAATAGCGGCTTTAAACAATTTTTTTTTCCAGGAAATGACCATTTATAGGGCCACAAAAAACTTCGTCCCCCTCCAAATTTCGCAACCGGTAAGTGTTGTTTGGAAATGCACTGGAAATATGGAAAGGACCGATCCAAAGGGATTCAAATTTACCATGTTTTCCCTTGTCTTGTCTGGGAGCATCCCATTTGAGTACTAGATCTCCCAGGTAAGAAATCCTCTTGACTGCTTTTCCTGTCAAAGGCCTTCTTGATTTTCTATTGATGATCATGCGCTCTATCCATCACCTTCTCTCTAGTCTGTTGCACTTCTACCAGCTGATGTATCCTCCTGATCATGTCATCAGGCTCTCCTTGGCAGTCTTGGAAGAATTTCTCCACATGTAGGGCAAACTGAGAAGGAAAAACCGCTTTAGTCCAATACACAAGTTGGAAAGGAGAGATGCCTAGGGACCTCTTTGTTGTCACTCTATCATCCCACAAAGAGAATTTGAGCTTTGAATCGCATGATTTCTTGTTTTCCTCTAACAACCTTTTGATAATATTTATAAGGCTTTTATTAGAGGACTATGCCAGCCCATTCCCTTGTGGATAGTAAGGGGTTGAGTGACTTAATGAAATTTCAAACTGCTCACAAAATCTGATCAATGGATCAACTCTGAAGGATGCAACGTTATCCATGATGATCCTGCTTGGACAACTGAATATTACTATAATATCCTCCAGGAAACTGATGATAACCTTATGAGAAGCACTCCTTGTGGGGATAGGTTCTATCCACTTGGTGAAATAATCTGTTGCAGTTAGGATCGACCTATGTTGACCATTTGAAGGAGGATAAATCTCCTTGATAAAATCCATACCCCACTGTTGAAAGGGGCCTGCAGCTAGTACAAGATTCAATGGCAGAGACTTGAGTTGTTGATTTCCAGAGAATTTCTGACATTTGATGCAAGCCCTGATTTTTGCATAGACATCGGTGAATATAGTAGGCCAGTAGTACCCAGCCCTGAGAATTTTGTAGGCAGTGGTTTTCCAGAAGTGATGTCCCCCACAAAGGCTGTCATGGAAATAAAATATAATTTTATGGGCCTCTTGTGGGTCCAAACATCTCAGAAGCACTCCTAGAGGGTATTTCCAATATAGAGTTTGGTCGATAAGGCAATATCTGATTTCTTTGAACTTTAAATCTCTTGTTTTTCTTCTTCCCATGACATTAGGGGGCCTTAACTCCTGTAGAAAAAATATAATATCTTTCTACCAGGTGCATTATGCTAACAGAGGGTTGTCTCGAGGACCTTTATTAGAGGCTTCATCCTGTTGGTTTTTTGAGCAAGTGTTGATGAAGTTAACCCCGAAATATTTACAATTAGATTCAACCAACAACTTGGCTAAACCTTGTCCTTTAACTAGTTTGGTGGGATTTATTTCTAGGTCGAATTTGAGGATTTTGGCAATCCACTTGCTACTTCTCCTGTCTATGTGAGGCTAAATGAGAATGTCCTTCACAGAAGATGAAGGAACATATGCGATTATCTTCGAATGCCAAACATAGACTCTGAAATATTTGAGATCTTTCACCAAGGCATAGGCATGCTTCTCCATGATGTCTTATATGATCTCTGCATCCCCCAATGCTTTGCTGAAAAATGAAATATGCTGCTCCATCCCTTCATCATTCTTATGCAATAAAACAACTGCCACTATACCAAAAGAAGCAAAGGAAAAAATCATAAAATCCTTGGAATAATCAGGACTGATTAGCACAGGTGCCTCAGTTGGTGCCTTATTGATTTGGTTGAAGGATTCTTTTGACTCAACAATCCATTTTACTTTGTTCCCCTTCCTGAGCATGGCTGTGATATGCTTCACCAATTCAACAAAAATTGAAACAAACCTTCTAAATAAATTGATTTTTCCTAGGAAGGACTAAATTTATTTCTTGGATGTGGGAAGCGATAAGGCTTGAATAACTTCTACCCTGCTTGAATCAATCTTGATCCCCTCAGTTGATACAATGTGTCCCAACAATTTTCCTTCCTGCATGGAAAATAAAAACTTCTTGGGATTTAGGGAGAGACCAAACCTCCTTCATTTCGAGAAGACTTTCCTCAGATGTTGACAATGTTCCTTATCATATTTGGAGAAGACTGTTATGTCATCGAGATAAATGACCATGAATTTATCTGTTTCTCCAATGAAGGTGATGTCCATGGCTCACTAAAAGGTTGCTCCTGTGTTCATCAATCCAAAGGGCATTTTGGCATATAGGAATGTGCCCCAAGGATTGGTAAAGGTTGTCTTTTCTCTATCTTTAGGAAAAACAGAGATCTGATTGTACCTAGAAAAGCCATCAATCATGGAAATCCTGGATGCACCTGTTACCCTTTGCAATATGTGTTCCATATTTGGGAGTGGGTAATTGTCCTTCTTGAAGATTCTGTTCAGGTTCCTGAAATCGAAACATAGTCTGATTTCTCTATTCTTCTTCCTTACTGGGACAAGGTTGGCCACCCACTCAGAATACCTGAAAAGCGCAATGATCTGGGCATCCAACAACTTTTTTACCTCTTTCTCCATAATAGGAAGCAACATAGGATTTCTAAACAAATCTCTCACCACAGAAACCTAAATTAACATAGGATTTATCTGCCTTAATTTCTGCCTAAATGGTTTGGCTTCCTCTTTCAATGGGATCTTGTGTTCAATGAAACGCGTGTCATATGTTCTGAGGTCTTCATAGGTCCAAGAAAACACATCAACAAATTCCCTTAACAGTTCAACATACATGACCCTCTGCGCCTTTGACAAACTGCTTGAAAACTTGACAAATTTGGGATTCCTCTCTGTGCCAATATTGCACTCAGCTATATCAACATCCTCATTTGGTACATTAACCTTTATTGCCACATCATTTATGTCAAATAATACTTCCAAAGGGACTAGACCCTTTGGGATGTGGTTGCTGGGTAACTGGACAATGTGATGACTCAACAATCTTGTTCAGAAAAACATCAGGATGAGGATGTACTTCGTAGTCAGAATCTTGATCAATGTGTAATGCTGAAAACTCATCAGCAGTCTCCAATAATCTTTTGATCTCAAGATCGTCCTCAAACACTCTCCAATTATTGACGTAGACAAGCATGGAGGGTCTATATTTTACTTCTACATCATACCTGAGCTTAGGTGGCCAGGTTTTTCTGAAATTGCATGATGATATAGCCAAAGAGTCGACCATGAAATTCTCTTCCCTGGGAATAAATGAAATGTTGAAAGCCGAGAAAAAATTGTCAATGAGGTCCCATACTTCATTTCTATATGATTTCAGTAGAGGATACTTAGCCTGATAATTACTCCTAATCTACTGGACAATCAACTCAGCATCTCCAAACACTGATATCTCTTCAATCCCCGTGTCCTTTGCAACCCTCAAACCCAAAACAAGAGCTTCATATTCTACCACATTATTGGTAGTTTCAAATTCTAACTTGTAGGACAAAGATATAGTTTCCTGAGAAGGGGAAACACGTGTTAGAAAAATAGGATCGCGGAGCAATAAAATAAAACAAATGCAGAAACAAAACTTAGAAGACACACAATACAAGAGATACACAGATTTACGTGGTTCACCCAGTGTGGGCTACGTTCACCAGAGAAATTGTGAGGTCCTTCCTTTATTATTATCCAGCAAATGAAGGGATACAACCTACAACAAAACCTGTTGTAACTTCCTCTTCTTTCTCTCACAGTCTCCTCTCTCAAAATACAATATTCACCATCATCCATAACCG
>SNQJ01S0007227.1:111307-126923 GCA_010110895.2 Picea sitchensis | reverse complement strand
GATAGCCCCCTTGGACCCCGCAGAGGGGGTACCCCCCCTCTGCACTCCCCCGCATGGAAGAGTGTACATACTTCTGGGGTGTAAATACTTCATGGGGTATAAACACGGCTGAAAACAAGGACCTCTAAATCAAGAAGATAATCAGGCTCCACAACCAACAACAAGGACTACTCCAACACCAACACCTTCTCTAGAAGAGGCTCCATCAAAGAACATTTTCCACATAGAGGTAATCGGAGGAGAATATTCACAGAGAGTAATGGACTTTTTGATCTCAAGAGGGGGCTCAAAGTCATCAGTGAGCTGCAATAAGTTGGATCCCAAATCAGTGTCAAGTGCAAAGATAGGATGGTTGGTGGGATATGCTTCATACTTGATAATGTTGGCCAACTTATCTTCTCTATATAGTCTTCTATGCTCCCCCCCAAACACGAGAATGGTAGCATATGTAAGATCCATATGCAATGTCACCCCAAGTCTTTTTATCCAAGATCTTGACAATAGCATGCCAAAATTGGGAGGACATCAACCACCATGATATCCATGACCACACTTTTCATAGGGAGCTGAAACAAGGTCACAACCATATCTTTGATGACCCCAAGACATTGCACTTTCCTGGAGTCAAAGGAATACAAGTCATGGTATGCTTTTGTGATTTCTAGACCTAATTCCTCCATGACAGTTTTGGGCACAAGGTTATGAGAGGCCCCTGAATCCATCAGACAATTATGTAGTACCTTGTCATGTATGTTTAGTGATGTGTAGAAGGGAGGGGATGAATAGTCTCTATCTTCAACCATGGGACCTAGGATGACTGCTGGCTTCTCGTCTTGCAAATTGATTGAGTCTGAATGATGATTCAAAGGTTCAGGAAGCAACGGTTTAGATAGGGATCTCTTAAAGTCTTCATGCTTGACCAGCTCTGAAAGGGGTACCAGGATCCTAATATTTTGAATTTCATGATCAAAGTTAAAATAGGAGGGGATCTTCATAATTTCTTTTACCTCTGGGATAGGACCTTCGACCACTAGTGGGGGGTTCTGCGTTCTCTTTTCCCTGCTGCTGCTTGTCGCGTCTTTGGCGAGCTTGTCTGATCTGGGAGGATGATCAAGGATGTCAGACTTCCTATCTTTATTTTTAGACCTGAGGTTGTATCTATTTGGGTTGTCGCTGGCCTTATTCCCCTAACTCAGCTCATTTAATTGAATGTCCTTGAGAGACTCCTCGTATGTTGATTGAGTTAAGTGAGGAGAAGGAGATGCGTATTCAAGAAAGTGAATTTATGGGTCAAGGTCCTCCTCCTCTCCACCATCATTTGTGAAAGGGTTGTTCTGAAGAGGGGTTTGGATTTTATGATCATCCCTGTCTCTATTTTAAGTCTCTCTTTGCATAATCTTGGGAGCATGGTTATTCGACCTCCTGAAGTTTCCTCTGTTATCAACATTTTGAGTATTTCTGTATGTTTGATTTCCCTCCAATTCCAACCTTTCCATCCTAACTGAAAGTGATTTTAGTAACTTGGTTAATTCTTCCATTTGAGGGTGGGGGGTGGGGGAAGAGGAACTAGAGGTTGAGGTTTCATATCTTCCCCTTCCTCTGCCTTTATCAGCCTTATTCTTGAGTCATTCAACTGCCAATATGCTAGCTTCTACTTCCAGGGCTGCATCTTGCATATGAGCCAAGGAGGTAGCTCTTCTCTCTCTTAACAGGAGGCAGAAGTCAGGGTCAAAAGAACTAGCATATGTGATTTTGTCAGAGGCCTCTGTAGGATTTATCTCAGCAGGGATCTTATTGTAAATTTTTTTGAATATTTTGGAGAAGTCAGAAACACACTCTCCCTCTTTTCTTTTTAGGGACCTGAACTCTGTGATATAATACATGAAGTCTTTTTTATCCCTCCATTGTCTCAAGAAAACATCATCTGATGCCTCAATCTCATCAATGGATCTAGAGGTCAGGGACCTGAACCAATTTATGGCTTCTCCATCAAGGCTATGGACAAAAATCCGCATCCATACATCTTCATCTACTATGACATAGTTATCAACATAACTATAGAAAGATGCAAGGTGCTCTTCTGCAGTTATATCTCCCTCTACTGTAAAATTATGCAGCTGCTTAAGGTAACCACCTACTGGTAGGGCATTTAGAGGTTGAGGCAGAACAAGAGGGGCATATCTGGAAGATACTATGGCATCCATTCTATTTCTATTGGGATTAGCACTTTCCATTGAGATGAAAAATGGAGGGGAACTAGGTGGGGATGGAGTTCGAGCAGGGGAGATTAGAGGTGTGTTTCTGGGGACAAAAGAAAAAAACTGAGGACTTGAGGGAGCAGAGGTGTCCCTCTCCGTAAAAGTAGAAACTTTAATAGGAGGAGGAGTAGTGAATCTCAGAGAGGGGTGTTGGCACAGGGGTAGACCCAGGGTTCAAAACTCAAGAGCACACCTACATAACCCTAGCTACCGGCCCTTTCAGCAACAACTGCGAAGCAGATGCAGTCTCACCCGAGGTAGAGGCAGGGGTGGTTGCAAGACTCAGGTGTCTGCAACCTTAGCTGAGACACAAATCTATGATTATATTTCTTACAACGCACTTAGCATCAGTTATTCCTTAACATACATTCATTAATACACTTTGCAGAAAGCATAGAGCACCGTAGTAATTACTCAGATCTGGCACTTAGCAACGATAAACAGGTTATACCTAATAGATTAAGCACTTGTCATATTATATACCATATCTAGCATGCATTCATATCTCATAAGCATAAAGCATCAATATATCTATCTAAACATATCAAATCACTTAGCAAGAGAGAGACAAACACATCAACACAATACACAGAGTTACCGTGGTTCACCCCCACCATGGGGCTACGTCCACAAAGTCTTCTTTTGTAAACCAAGTTACAGCACAAAGCCTTCAAGATCCTACCCCACCTAGGACAAGAGATCTGTGCAACTCGCTAGATCCTCTTTCCCCGAGTAGATACAAACACTAAGTCCTTCCCTGACCTGTGCACTCAACACTTACAATACTTACAGTAGGCACATAGCTCTTACAGTCACACATACGTCTGATCACATAGATCTACTTTATGCACTAAGCCATTCACTTTACATCAAATAGCTGACACATGCATATCCTTTCTTACATTTCCTACCCTTCTATTTATACATACAAAAGGCCTAAATAAGGGCCAATATCCCTTTCCAATTACAATATTCCCAAAGAGCCCAAAAATCCCTAAAAAGGGGCGGAGATCCCGTGATCTCCTCTTCTCCATGCGCTCCTTCTCTGACTAGATGTTGGAGTACCAAAAATGGTCAAATATGACCAAGTATTCCTCAAAACTTGGTCAGGGGCCAACATGCCCCCAAAACTCACCTGTGACTCGTCCCGAGTCACTCAGGTCTGGCCAATTCTTCTTCAAGCACCTCGAATTTGGCTCAAGCCGCTTCAACCTATTGCTTTGAGATTTCCTCCTGCTCGGCAAAATCCTGGATGAGTGCATTATTGACTGGTCCTTATAGGCGTTTCTCCACTGTAATCACAACCTATTGTAGCTCTATCCCTTGATTCTCAATCTCTAAAAATAGTTGACATGCCTTATCCTGCAAAGGTTGAAGTTGTTGTGTCACTTCCATGACCTTTCTCTAGAGCATGTGGATTTGCTGCTGTGCAACGTGTTGCTCGTGGGATCAATTCATTTTCTCTATGGTTGATAGGGCCTTAAACTGCATCTGAAGTCTATCTGCATGCTTCTTCGCCTCCTGGAGATGCGACTCCAGTTTATGCAATTCTGGGTTCTCGGTCAGGTTCTCATGTATCTGCGCACTTCTGGTACTTAGTTGTTTGCATTCTTTAGTGAGTTCTTTAAATATTTCTATTGTACCCTGGGCAGTTATTTCTCGCTGGTCGTGCTCCTATTGCGTGGTAATTGGGATGATCTGAAGCTCTAAATCCATAACTCTTTGTTGCAGTTGCTGAATAACTTCAGCAAGATTCATCACTTGACAGTCTAAGGGTTCTTTGGCCTTTTTTTCTAAGCCGATCATAGAGTGAAATGATCTGTTGTCAGCTTCTTCGATCCCGATTTTCTTCGCGAGAAGCTGCTCCTTCTCCTTTTGGATTTTTTCTTTGTCTTTATCAAAATTTCTATTGGATGTCCTCCTTCTCTTGCTGTGAAACTCGGTGCTGCTCTATGATTTCTTCCTGTGCTTACTTTAGGGTCTGGGTGGCCTACGTTGTTACTTCTTTTGCTTTTCGAAGGCGTACTTCGACTATGTCAGCAATCCTGTGGAGTTGAACTGATTTATCTACTACTTCTGTTGTTCCTTCTGGCATGGGCGCAGTGGAGACTGCGCGGTTAGACTGAAGTTCTCGCTGCATTCCTTCGAGCTCAGCTTCAATTCTATCATACATCATCTGTTGCTTAGCCTCCTGCTTTTCTGTAATTTCTTCTATGGCTTCATTCAAGGTTGCGAGGAGAAAGCTGAAGTCATTGGGGGTGAGTGTGGTCTTCATCTTGGTCACGGTCACTTTCACTTTCTTCTTAGAGGAAGACTTCGAAGGTGATCCTTTTCTCTTCTTTGGAACTTCAACTTTGTCTTCTGGTTGTTGTTCGACTTCCTCTAGGTCTTCGTTGTTACTGTCTTGATCGTGTGTGATGGAAGCTGTCTTTACAAAGTAGATATATACATCCTAAACCTCTTCAGGCTTCTTTGTTTCCTTTGTCTTCTTCATATTACTGGGCCCAGGTGTGTCCTGTGCAGCTTTTGGGCTGTCAATGTCTAAAATGTCTTCTGGATCTACTGGAACAAGGAGGTCCGCTGACCATTCTTTGGTGATTTCTTCTAGGTCTTCTTCGGTCAGCTTATAATAGGACTAAAGTTGTTCCTGGTGTTCATCAGCGCCTGGAGTTAGGTATATAGAGTGGAAGTCTGCGTTGAACTTTATAAGAGGTCAGAACCTTTGTAAATTGTTCAGGGTTATGCGAGGTTCACCCCCTATGGATTCTTTCAGTTGGTTATAATATCTATAAAAAAATGGCATTTGATTGCCACTGCTTGCTCATGTCCGTCGAGTACCATAAGGTACCGAAATTCACAACTAATGGTTCAAATGGGTCAAGGTCTAGGAAGGTTGTGCCTTATGGTACCTTCCATGCAACAAAGGTGATCAATATTAGCAGCCAGCTAAAGTGGAATTCATGCCCTTGGTCCTGGGCTTCTCTACAGTCAATTTCTAGCTGATTGACCAAGTATTTTTCCCAATTCATTTGTAGTCGCTCTGCGCATTTTCCTGCGAGGTCCACTACAATGCCTAATACTTGTGTAGGTCTATTCTTATGTAATAGCTTCTCTGCTATCAACTGACATGCGAGGCACATTGCGCCACTCTCGATAGAGGCTACCTTGTAACCTCACACGCCTTTTTCAACATTTCCATAAGCCTCTTTAATCTTTTATGAAAGAGAACAGTCCGCGGTCTTTCCAGGGTAGTACTCATGGGGATTAGGGCCCTACATGCTAAGCTCGGTAATCGTGTTGATCAATGATGAATCAACAATTATGCGATGGTTTAACCACAGATATCCTCCGTGATAACTTTCTAGCAACAATTTCACACAAGCAGTCACCTCTTGATGTCTGTCGAAGTGCAGTATTTTCATAACGTTGAGCAGAGTAGACTGTGCAAGGTTCATCATCCATTACTGAGGGACGATCTTTGAATTCCAACCCTTAGTCCTCGTTAAGTACTTAAATGGTACGATCATGATGTAGGCTTTATGGTCTCCCAGGTTGAAGTCGTAAAACTTCAATGTTGTAACCTTGTCTTGATATGCGTGGTAGGTGTGAACTCCTTTCAGTAGATATGCAGTGACTAGGGTGTATTCAAAGTCTCTAGGTACATTGTCCCTATTAATCTCACCACTTAGAGGGGGAATGTAAGCTGGTAGGATGGTTGGCACTAACTTCGCATTGGTTGCGTCATCTCTATGCTTAGTTCTCAACTCTGCACCGGCTCGAGATGTTCTAGCTTGAGCAATCGATGGGGAGGCTACCACACCTCTTGATGACGAGGATTGGACTCCAGTGGACATTCCTCTTTCTGACATGACTCTTTCTGTCCTTAAGCTAGCAAGTACTTCTCTCACCGATTCTTCTGTTGCGTTAAGCTCGTTGGACATGTAAGCTCAAGATCACTGTCTTGGGTTTTCAATGGACTGTTGGTACCATAACCAGATAGAGAATAAAGATGGAATAATCACTGTTTCATAACCCAGGTATTCTGTAAGATCAAGTTTTCAATTGGCAAAAGTGTCTTTCGGGCATGGCATGATGGAATAAGTAAGTAACTCTACAACAAACTTCTTGCAATGGATATGAAGCTTCCATGACCGTTGATCTATCCGTTAAGGTGAGGTCCAACGGTTTGGTGGTGGTATTTTAATGATTTTCTACCCATTCAGGGCGGAAGTCAAATGGGTATATCGGTCAATGACTATATTGCTTCACCACGACAAAGTACCGGGTGTCATTGTTCTAATATCCTGGTGAATTTCAAATTCTGCATGTTTTCCTTTTGCGAGTTTCCTTCTGGCACATTCTGTAAATTTTCCAACTTTGATTTCTTATTCATGAGTTTTCTCGACTTCTTTCCAGTGAGCTTCTTCTCAGTTAGCCTTTTTCCATTCTAATTATTTTCTTCTTTAGGCATGGTAAGTTTTCGTTGTGGGGTAGGGTTCAGGATCGTTGTTTCTTCCTTCATCGGATATGGGGTAGGTGCCCTACTTTCTTGTTCTTGTACTCGTTCAGCTCTGACATTCAAGTCTTGATACCTAAATAGCTTCGTATTATCCTCCCGTTCTTCGATTAAGTGCGCTATTCTTCTAGCCACGAAAGCCTTTAACTCTTGCTTCTTTTGTTCTAAGTCTTCCTCTTCTTGCTTTCGACTTTGATCTTTCACAATCCAAGTTTTGCCTAACAAAACTATAAACTGAGCACTACTTTCCACGAACTTAACAATCTCAAAATATTCTTCTGTTGAGCTCCCATGGGTAGTCTTGGATATCTGGGCAATCCGTCCACATAAGGTTACCAATTTTCCTTTAAACAAGATTACTCCTCCTAGTGAAGGAACCAGAGCAGGTCTTCCTAGGGTTTCCCAAGTGCTTTCAGTCATGATGTTTATCGGTGTTTCCTCATCCAGAGTACAGTCAATGTCGAAGTCCCCTATTCTCACTTCGACTTGTTCTTTCTTCTTGAAGATATCTAATAAGTTGATGTCTCTGTGATCATTCAGGGTGTCTTTCATTTTCAGTAACATAATCTCTGACTCTTTCTGGGGTTCCTCTATAATCTGAGCCTCTTGATCTCCTTTAGGTTTTGCTTGCTCTATATTCAACTTTTCAAGTCTATCAATCATTCTAGGGAAATCCAGTACTTCATGGTCCATAGCCTTACAACAGAGACAATTCGTTCTTCCACCAGGGCACTCCTTAGCTAGAAGTCATGGTTTTCTGCAACTGTAACATAGGGTCAATCCTCTTTTTATTTTAAATGATCCCCAAATTTTTCTATACTGCACGCCAGGATCATGGTAGCTAGCCTGCAACAAATTCTTTCGAGGATCCTGCATCCATCTGTTAGTCCAAACATTTTTTCTATGAATAGGTATAACATATCTATCATTATTCATATCAAGCTTTCTTTCATCTAACAATGCCCTAGTTTTCAAGCTAGGATAAAATCTATCAATCATACCTAAACCCATGCTTTAGAAACAAAAATTTCCACTTATCTTACTTCTATGGAGAACAAAGCTTCCATATCTAAGACTTTTAACTATTCTTACCTTTATCAAAGCACAGAGCTTACAAATCTTACCTTTTTCTTGCAGATCTGACCTCTTTTCTTCCCAGATATGACTTCTTTTCTTCATATCTGACCTCTTTTCTTCAGATCTGACCTCTCTTTCTTTAGATCTGACCTCTTTTCTTCAGATCTGACCTCTCTTTCTTGGCACAAAGCTTCACAAGTCAAACAAAACACTGTGCACTAGGGCAACAAATCTACGCTCAGAGATTATTTTGCACAAATCTTCTTCTTCTTTAGTTCCCAACAATCGCAATTTCAAGTCCCGACAACGGAACCATTTGTTGGCACAGGGGAAGACCTAGGGTTCAATTCTCAAGAGCGCATCGACAAAACCCTAGCTACCGACCCTTTCGACAACACCTGCGAAACATATGCAGTCTCACCCGAGATAGAGGTAGGGGTGGTTGCAAGACTTAGGTGTCTACAACCTTAGCTAGGACACAGATCTGTGATTATCTTTCTTACAACGCACTTAGCATCAGTTATTCCTTAACATACATTCATTAATACACTTTGCAGAAAGCATAGGGCACCGTAGTAATTACTCAGATCTAGCACTTAGCAATGATAAATAGGTTATACCTAATAGATTAAGCACTTAGCATCTTATATACCATATCTAACATGCATTCATATCTCATAAGAACAAAGCATCAATAGATCTATCTAAACATATCAAAGCACTTAGCAAGAGAGAGACAAAAACATCAACACAATACACAGAGTTACTATGGTTCACCCCCACCCTGGGGCTACATCCACAAAGTCTTCTTCTGTTATTATCTTCTGTAAACTAAGTTATAGCACAAAGACTTCAATATCCTACCCCACATAGAACAATAGATCTGTGCAGATCGCTACATCCTCTTTCCCCGGGTAGATCCAAGAACTAAGTCCTTCCCTGACTCATGCACTCAACACTTACAATACTTACAGTAGGCACAGAGCTCTTACAATCACACAGACGTATGATCACATAGATGTACTTTATGCACTAAGTCATTCACTTTACATCACATAGCTGACACACACATCTCCTTTCTTACATTGCCTACCCTTCTATTTATACATACAAAAGGCCTAAATAATGGTCGATATCCCTTTCCCATTACAATATTCCCAAAGAGCCCAAAAAGCCCAAAAATCCCTAAAAAGGGGTAGAGATCCTGTGATCTCCTCTTTGCCATGCGCTCCTTCTCCGACTAGATTTCAAAGTACCAAAAACGGTCAAACATGACCAAGTATTCCTCAAAACTTGGTCAAGGGCCAACAAGGGGAAATCAACAGGAAAACTCCAAAAATTTAAACTTCTAGAAACTCCAACAGAGGGTGTAACAGGAAAATGAGAAATAACTATTGGAGTTTCTATAGGACAATGGTGAAAATTATTAGAAATACCTGGTTCAGTGGCTGAAGTACCTTCTTGAAGGGTATTTCTTCTCCCAAGAATTTTCTCTGGGTTGGCTTCAAGAGTCACTAGAGGCAATTGTGGAGTACACCTCATGTGCCTGCCTCTGGAAGCCACAAATGAAACGATGGAGTCACCTTAATGGAGTCTCTAGGTGAACAGTTTCAATCTTTGATGTACTAAGTTCTGATGCACCTTTAGAACTAGTAAGATTTTTCGTTCAATCTAAGGGAAAATCTTCAATTTTGTCCCCGACAACGACGCCACAAATGTTAGCACCAGAAGTCACCCCTGGATCACGACAGAGGTAAGCCTGATACCCATCAGTTTGTATGTCATGGAAAATAAATATAAAGGTGGTCTAATGGACGCAGATTAAGGATGGTATCGTTTTAACTCAGAAAACTAGATCCGAAAGCACAAGCAGGTGAGGTCTTGGTCTAACTTTAGTCAGTAAGTTGGTACAATGGTGAGTAGGGGGAAGAACTTGAGAATAAAATGCAAAGGTATGCTATGAAAATCAGGTCTTCCAGCAGCCTAGGGAGGAAGAACTCAGAAAACAAGATCCTCTTGGATTCATAGCTTCAAGAAACCGAAAACATTAGGACAACACTGAAATCAAACATCCATTACAACACAATCACAATAATCCACATGAATCCTTCAATCATGAACATTCAGTATCATACGCATAATAAGATGGATTAAGAAAAGTTGACTTAGATTAAACAAGAAGTCTCAAATACTGATACATAACCAGAAACCAGAGGCTTTTCTAAAACTTTACAATACGAGAGCCTAGCTCTACCATCGACCCCAACAAAAATATCAAAACTAAGTATTTATACTCAAAACAACTTGCTCCCTTTAGAAGCACACTCCAGTCATTTCATTCAAGGATTTCCATCTGCATCTTCTTCGGTCAGACTACATTTTCATTCTTCTGTCAGACGCAAGATCAGATCGGTATGGGCTTCACAAGAAAATCCATGACAGGGAACTTTCGGCTGACATTTTGCCCTCAACGGTCAGATTTTCCATGATTTTCATTTATGTGGTGAAACGAGGTTTCAAACACCTTCCCCAACTTCATTAACTACCTTCATTGGGATCATGATGAATCCTGACACCCATGAATGCTCCAGGTGAGCTCACAACTCCTTCGAGTCAATTCTGGTACCTCGAGGCCACGCAGATCTTTCTCTATGACCAACTCGGGCACTTTGGTTCTTTATTAATCTCCTTTTAATTTTCCCCATGAGACCACGGGCCATGACCTCGTGCTTATCCATATGAAAAATCAGGATTTCAGATTTCGAGAGATTTCACTCCCCTTTATTTCAAAAATCCTAATGCTCGCTCTCACAAAATGTCCCCTTTGGATCAACGGTTGGATTTGCCTCGAATCCGACGGCCAGGATCAACTCCTTGAACAATCTCAATCGCCCGCTGCTTCGACATGCACCTGCTTTCCATTTGGCCTCACTTACCATACAACCATGGGCTGTGATCATGGGCCTAACTCTTAGGCACGTTGCAATTTCATGTTTCTCGAAATCATGATGTGCTGCATGCTTAAAAATCTGAGTAGCGAAATCACGATTCCTTGGATCGAATGACATGCGTCCCTTTTAAATGAACGACCCAGATTATTTCGCAACTTCGTGTTTCGCGAGTCCTCATGACTTGGCCCTTTGACTGCTCCATCCTGTGAGTCAAACAAATGTTGATCCTGCTCTACACGTCCCTCCGGTATCAACAACCTCTATTCAATGCTAAACCTGGTGCAACTGCATGATCCTGATCACCCAATGGCTGTCGATCTGATCTATCTGATGGATCTCCGCCGTTGAAAACTGATCTAACTGACTCGCTTGATTTGAGTCCATATTAGACCACTTCAAGTGTTGTGCCTGGTTGTCATGAATGCGGCCTATTTTGCCTACTTGAATGACCGACTGAGGGCTCAGGAAAACAAAAGATCAGAGGCATAGATGAAAAATGGAATGATCGGCCAAAGAGAGAATAGGAATGCTAAGGGACGATACTTCTTAGACAAGCTAACAAGGAAAACAGGTTGATCAAATGGATGAAGGAAAATAGAAGACAAGCTTTTAAAGTTTTGACCAATTTATGTGCCTTTTTTGGACCAAACATGAATGCCAAAACCCTATACACAGAAAAACCTAACCCTAGGAGATGAAGTGCCAAAAGTCATGTGGGCCATGTTGGGATAAGTTGGTACATCAATTTCCCGAGGTCGTAACTTTTGCATATGATCTTCGTTTTATGCGCACAATATCTCGTTGGAAAGGTCTATCCGAGGAATACACATTATTCCATCACAATCTAACTTTATGAATACTATGACTGTTGCGAGCCCAAAAAATGTTGTTTAGGGCATCAAAATGGCCCCGGAAGTTTGGAACCCGAAAAAACTAGAAAAAAACTGCCAAGATGAAAACTGAAACTGCCAAGATGAAATTTGTATGTGATCCAGTTGGAATAGGTGGGTGGCCACCGATATCCTCCTGGATAAACAATCCAATATACATAGTCTATACATAACTCAATTTATATTCCAAGACAATGTTTTCAACTTTGTTACATAGTTTTCATCCTATAGGAACTCTCAAAGAAAATACATGCTTCCACAAATTTCTAAAGCTATAACAATGCAACATACTAAGATATTTCAAAAAATTCCCTACCTATAGCTATGTGTTGATCGACAAGATCCTATATATTTCTAAATCTATAATTATTCTATAAAATTCTTCATTTGCAACTAATTAGGTATTTCTACAAAATAAGGGTTCACTATGAATGTAGGTTTCACTACAAAATCCATAAACATGCAATCAAACGCTCTATAATGCATGCCAAATATTAAAGTAAAGGAAATAATCAGAAAAATATCAAGCAATTATCAGTATCTTTACAATCATTTTTATTTTAAGTCATTATGTTTGTTTAATCCATATATGATATCTAGTGGTCACACCCAATACTCATCATCCACCATAACTATTAGTTCTCCCATTCAACACATAGTCCCTTTTCAAACAGATTGTTGAACATAGAGTTAAGGGGGGAGTATAATGTCATAACACGACATTAAAAGTCAAAAAATGAAAGGAAATGATTATGCCAAATCAAAAGAGATGATCAAAGGGTGCGAGAATGTTAACACAACAAAATGTAATCATCATATGGAAGGGTTGTTCTAAACCTTTTTCTTCAATATGTAATTTTAATTCCTTTTTGAATTTATATAAACCTATACACTTCCATATTAGATTGAGCTCCCAATGTGAGGAAACAAAGAGTGACTATGATCAAAACCATCACAAGAGGAGTAAGCTCATTTCCCTCAGGAAACATAGTATGGCTACCATGATATTGAACAATAGAAGCAATCTCAATGTTCTAAGGAGAAACATAGCATGTAAAAGGAAGGTGAATTTGTTTTTGTAGAACCATAGTTCATAGAGGAATGGAGAGTCCAACAACTCAAAACAAGAGGCTTCTTCATTCTCTCTTCTTGTAAATCTTGTGGAACAAACTCTCAGAAAATTAGAAGGAAAAATAACCAACAAAATATTAAGGGCCTTAAAGCACCACATTAATCGTATTAGACAATTTGTATTTTTAGGGCCAAAGATAAGAGGAATTCAAAAGAGATTACAACAATTTGAGCTATGTTATTTAAAACTTGAATAAATCTTAACACAAATAGAGGAAATGCATAGTGAGCAAATGATATTTCAACAACCAACACAAAGCTTATCTGAAATACTATGAAAGTCAATATAATGAGTAATTTTACCCATAATGCAATGATACCGTAAATAAGACTTTAAGGCTCAATAACAACAAAGAAAAATACTAAGGCTCATTGCAATGATTTTCATATCGTTAAAACACTATCATCATTACATAAGATATCTAGGAATCATACACAAATCATGACATAAATCTTGATTGCAGTGGAAGTTGTACCAAATTTGCAAAAGCTCGAGATTTTATTAATAAACTTAACTTCTCATGTAAAGTGATATAAATTTTTTTTGAAACACAACAGAAAATCACAATAACTTTGAGTAATTATAGATTGCTATAGATGTAATGAGTTAATCTTAAAATATTTCCAAAATAGAACTCGTGATTCTCTTTTTTGATAAGGTAGTTCTTTCAAATTCATCGCATTAGTGTTTAATTCTTTTTGTTTTATTTTCTGGTTTTTTCTCTGTGATCTTCACCCTTCAAGGATGGCACACTGTCACTCTCTAGAAAATTGACGATCCCTTGGTCCTCCTTTTCCTTCATCTTTGTACTCTCTCTTCTTCATAACATCTTTCCATGAATTTATGCAATGTACTCTCTCTTCTTCATAACATCTTTCCATGAATTTATGCAAGGAAACAAATATACTCAAATGCCAACTGCACTCGTTCTCATCTCCTTTGTCTTGCTTGAGTTGATGATGAAACACCCTACGAAGGAGGGGGCTCTTTGTTTGATAAGTTGGCAATATACTTCCATTCTTTTCCTATTCGATAGGTAAAATTTACCATTTTCCTTGCTTCCATTTCTAACTGAGTATATTGATCATAGGATGGGGAAGGGAGACTTTGGAGTACCATTTTGAGTTTTGATAACAATTCAAAATATTATGATAGCTTATCAACTATAACCTGTCCTTTTAGTGGTCCTTCCATATCTTGAAACTTTTCTACATCATTTCTATGATGAAACATTAATGCATTATAGGCCTATTTAGAAAACAAATTACCATCTTCATCCCAAAATGATGGCATTCCATTTTGAATTATAGATCTAAATTTATTTCTAAATAATTGACCACCCTTACAAATTTCATTGCACAAAGTTTGAGTGTTCTAGACAAATTGTTTCTTTGTAAGTACTCTGGTGGCATCCATTATCAATGCAATTATGTCATTAACCCCTAATGTCTTCAACTCATCACCCAATTCAGTCCAAATTTTATCTATGCTCTATTGAACATGGCAAGCCAAATATTCTTCATCTTGTTGCACAGTAAAATGCTTCCCTACCTAGGATACTGTTGCAATCATATGGTCCCATAACATATGTTTATCTCCAATTAAATATATCTTGCCAATCAATTTATTTTTATCTTGGTCCAAATCCTTATTTAGCTTTGTCTTGGTTTTCTTATCTTCATTGATGAGAAACTCTCTTTCTTTAATCTAGTCTTGCATAATAAAAACTTGTTCTTATTTTGTTGAAATGGTTCTCTTGAGTTGTTCTACTTCTATCTCCTTAAAATTTAACTGTGATAGAGATTTAGCCAACACTTATAAAACATCTTCTGGTGTTACCTCTGATGACACTTGGGATGAAGGAGGAGGTTTTACTGCTGTGACTTCTTGTTTCTCTTTTTCCAATATTGCAATTAAGGCTTCATACTGGTTTACCTTGTCTTTCAGTTCCATCACCCGCTCGATCAATTTTTATTTTTCTTGTTGAACTTCCATTAGCTCCTTGGTTTGTACATGTTTTTTGGCTAGAATCTTATGCTTTTCTTTCATGACTTGTATCTCTACATCATTTTCCTTCAGAAGAGATTGAACGGGTTCAATATCATCTGGGTTTGCACCAAGAGCAATGATATTTTCCTGTAGGTTTTTTATTTTAAGATGGTTTGACTTATTCGACCATTTTTATTGTTTCAATTGCTTCACGAATTTCCAAACCATTGTCTCCAACTTACTCTTACTGGTAGCAGATTTCAACAGATCACTAAAAACCAACTCATATGTTTGCATGTGTAGATCAATTTTATCAGAAGGATGGATATTATCTAATTTGTATGTCATATGGGTAGCTTTATGATCATCAATTGACTGGATCTCTTCTGAGTTTGGCTCAAGAATTATACAATCCTCATAATTGTACACCCTTATAATTGTACAATCCTCATACAAGTACTAGTCTCCATATTTTGTATGTGGGCTCAATTATAGTAAAATCCTGCATTCAAGGTGAATTCTGGGAGGAATATCTCTAAAAAACATTATATGGACAATGTACATGATTTTTTCGACAAATCTAGTAAATTCCTCATTTTTAGCATGCTTCCTCACTAAAGGTTTCCATTCAGTCACAGAATAAGGGTTACCTAGGTCATCCTCTATTTTTGTTTCAATATGATTGAAATTAAAGGACTAAAAATACAAAATGAGGTATACCAAATATGACTGGTATCTGAAATACCTTATTGATTTGAAGTTCTCGAACTGCAAATGAATTTAATCTGCTAAGTACTTTGCAT
>SNQJ01S0007227.1:69581-111268 GCA_010110895.2 Picea sitchensis | reverse complement strand
TTGTTTCATTAATGTTCTTCTTATTATTATATCCTAGGATTAAGAACATAATAGAAACAACTTCCCTGGTAGTGTCAGGAAGGATATCAACTTTATATGGCAGTGGGGATTCTGTCACATAAGCTCCCTTGCCCATATATATATTTGTAAAAGGATCACTTTCTAGTTCTAGTACAAAGACCTATATTTTCCTATTAAGGATTCCTCTTGTAATATCTCTAAGTCATGGTTTTCAGGTAAGGAAAATATTTGGGAAATGGTTGCAGGGTTTATATTAAACATGGTCACAGACCCATCTATTGATAACATAGAGTATCACTGAGGATTATAGCATTGGGTGCAAAGGGATACTAGCTTAGGAAAATGATAGGTCTCGAGTACAATATATTTGGAAAGGTCTAACTCCTAAGTTTAAATTCTATCCGGGAATCCATGAACCTACCATATGCAACCTGTATTAGCTTATAGGGAGTAGTTTGGGTCAACGTAGTTTCATAAATTCCCCATATCTATCAACTAAATGTTGGTCTTCAGAAGTGGGATTGGCTAGACATTTTGGTATTGTAGGCTTCTTTTGAGCATCCATTCTTGTTCACAGAGACAAAAAGAATAGTAAAAGACTAAATAAGCTTTAAAACCTATGAAGAATTTACCCGATGGCATTGCCACACAAACTTCCAATTGGTAGACTCAAAATACTAATAAATATTTTTTGCCAAAAAACCCAAAATTTGAAACTCTTTTGGTGGTTATGCCTTCCAAAACTCGACATTATACCTAAAAAGCCTGAAATTTCAACTTCACCCTTCCTGTCAAGTGAGTTTTTGATGGCAGGTAAATTTTTCGATTAGAATTTACAATTTACCTAATTTTATAGAATGTCATTTGCTTTTGTTATACATCAATGTCTATGTGGAATCTATAAATTATATATCTATGTATCACTATTGTAACACTTATATAAAAATTATTAACAAATTCTTATTAAATGCAACACTTATTACAAAACACAATCCACATTTATCGATAATGCATTTGATACTTTTATTATACTATGTATCGGTGAAAACACTTGTAAAAATTATTCATAAATTCTTATTAAAATACAATACTTATTACACATCACAAATTATGAGATACAATATTACGAACATGTCCAACAAAATGAAAAGTACATGGAAGACTCACTTTATCATAATTTCATTATAAATATATCATCCATGTGTGGATCATGACCAAAGAAGCCTAATTATTTTGAAAAATCCAAAATTTTCACTATAATATTCCATGGAGGATTTTGAAATTACACATAAGTAACCATAGTTGACAAATAGAGAATGATAAATACAAGCATCATATAGTCATAGTGCACTTAATCGGTCCACTTGGAAACACCTCATATACTTCATTTTCGGGCCCATCTTTCATGACATCACAATGCACTAACCAGTCCACTTAGAAACACCTCATTTGATATTTCATTTTCAAGGGAAATATTTCATGACATCATAGTGCACTTAATCAGTCTACTTAGAAACACCTGATTTAATAGTTCATTTCTAGGGTCCATATTTCATGACGTAATAACGCACTAACCATACCAAACCACCTTTGAAGTTGATTGGTTTTACTTTTGGTGGCATGGATCATTACATAAGTGGTAATAGTTTACCACCTCAATGATGTGTGATAAATGAGAAGCCATCACGTCAATGTAGTGGTTTCCTCTATGCCGATCAACAGACCAAAATTAAGTGACAATTATGTTCACAACCTGCATTAACCTAGAATCATTGATCTACTACAATTTAAACCATTGGATCATTGCCATACCTTGCCTCCAAATATCGCTCTGTGGTCACACAAGAAAACTTAATGATTCCACTTGGAAACACCTCATTTGATAGTACATTTTTGGGCCCATCTTTCATGACCTCATAGCGCACTAGCCATACTAAACCACTTTTGAATTTGATTGGTTTTACTTTTAGTAGCGTAGATCATTACATAAGTGGTAATACTTTACCACCTCAACAAGGAATTCTAAATGCGAAGATGCCATGTCAATGTAGTGGTTTCCACTACGTGGATCCACAGACCAAAATTAAGTAAATGTTATGTTCACAACCCATGTTAACTTAGAACCATTGATCTGTTGCAATTTAAATTGTCAGATTATCATCATACCCTGCATCCAAATCTCGCTCTGTAGTCACACAAGGACACCGAAATCTAGGGGTATTTTATGATTAAAGTGATCTTAGTGTTGGATTAACCAAAAATAATACCAAGACGCTGCCAAAGATTTTTGGCTTCGCTTCCAAATCTATAAGGTTTTGTCATGTGCACATTTAATCCTCTTCCTCTTCCATGTATTCCTTTTCATCTTCAATATACACTTTGTTTACTTGCTATGGGTAACAAGATAGGGAAGAATTCCCTCAAAAATATAATAATTATATAGGAAGGAGGTAACAAGCTCTACCTCCGTTAGTTGGATCCTCTTTCAGGTCTCAAGCTACCTTGGTTCCTCTACCTATTTCTTCCTAAACTCATGATCCAAATGTGCTTTAGGTTCACTCATCTAAGATTAATTCTAGCAGGTGTTACGTTTGTGAAAATAAGATTTGGGATGACAACCATTTTTATTTTTTATATGTCAACCACCAATCAAAGCTAAATTCAACACCATTAGCCCCAACCCATGTTTATGCACCCAATTTTGTGTTGACTAAAGGAATTCTTATGTAATTGATTTGTGGAGTTATCATTGGTGCTAAGTTCATTATGTATTACAAGTATTTATTCCCCCATTAACAATGTGGTGCACCTAAGGGGTTATAAGAGGTAATGAGTTAGGTAATGATTTAGGTTATTTTAGGGTAATGTATGCTAGGTTAAGATAGGTTGGGTAAGGTTTTGATAGGGAATCCTAAGATAGGGTAGGTTGGTTTATGTTAAGGTAAGCTATGGTGGGGTAGGATATATTAGAGTAAAGTAGGTTATGTTAGGATAGGGTAGTGAAATCTAGTCTAGGTAAGGTAGGTTAGGCTAAGACATTCTAGTTTAGGATTAGATAGGATAAGCTACTTTAGGTTAGTGGAGGTGATGGAGGGATATCTTGACAACCTTGAAAACAAAAAATGTAAGTATGGATGACTCATGATGAAATATTGGTGAATATATTATAGTAGAACAACCACATCCATGACTAGGTGAAAGTCTCTAAAACATAATACTATCTAAGAGATAATATAAGATAAGATAAGACAATTTAATTACTGTGCAAAAGAGTCATCAAAAAAAGGTTGATGGGATTACTGAGTACAATATTGTGTAGACATCCAAAACTACGCAAAAGCAATGATGACCTTCATAGTCCACAAATTATGGAATAGGTAACATCTCATAAATGACTACAAATTGTTGAGGTGATGACCATCTCATGCAATTTGTACTATCATTCTCATTTTCCATCCAAAAAAAAATCCCCCAATCTTTGAACAACACAACCACTCTTATTCACTTCGATGTTCCCTTTCCCTCACTTTGGGGTATGCTAATTACCACTATGTGTGGGATCATGCTAAGTGAGAACTGTTGATCTGCTACAATGTAAACCATTAGATCTGTGCTGATAAATACCACTATGTGTGATCCTCCATAATTCTAGACCTGCACCACATGATTGCATAGATGGGTTAGTTTTGATACCAAAAAGAATTATTTTCTAGCTAGCCTTAGGTAATTATTTGACACAAAAAATACAATCTTCACGAAGCGGATAAAATTTACAACTTACATAATTATTTCGAAGTGAATACACTTATAGGAAACTTGAATGCTTGTGGAAGGTCGATCACATCTACAAAAAATAATGATAAGAGGCATTAAAAACAATAAATAAATTAAATGGAGAAGGTAGAAAAGTTAACATACAAATTTCATACCTTGCACTTGTCCCAACTCCACCTTCAGAAACATCAGATCTCCTACATTTTCTACTTAGCTCTGCTTGTCTTATCACTCTACAAAGCTCAATGTTTTATGGAATTTGGTGTTTCCTCTTAAATCCAACCATTTTACGCTTATAAAATGCTTGAACCAGTTGCACAAGAGCATATGAATGATTGGAACCCCTTCCTTTCTGTGTGTATCTATGGTAAATGGCATGAGCTAGCTTATGTGATTTATCCATACCCTATGTACCCCAAATGACCAAGCTTCCAAATTATTATGCAAACCATGGCCCATGTGCAAATAATTGATGTTGCAAACATACATAGTTCAATCTATCTTAGAATACCAAATAAATGTACCAAATGATGTTAATTTACAATAATAGTATTTAAAGTAAAGATAAGTACAAAGGAAAGTACTATTGGGATGAAAATTAATATGCATACCATATAATGTGTCATATGGCTCTCTCCCTTGGCTTCTTTTATTTCTTTTACGAAGTCTGTAACAACTTTTTGAAAGGTTGTTGCATCACCTTCAATGAATTTTTCCTTATGCATCAACAAAAAATAAATATGAAAGTGACCTCCAAGAACATTTCTTCTTTATAGACAATTCACATCCTCCACTAGTGCAATCATCTTCTGCATCAATTAAAATCCCAAACATCCATGTCCACATTTATTTTCAAGAAAATGATGTGCCTTGACACATGAAATTGATGGCTTTGTTGGTAGATTACCTCTTGTACATGACCTCTTAATATCTTTTTCAATTTTAACATTTCCACCATGCAAACCTGCTTTCAAAAGAACTTGTTCAATTTCCTCAACTCACTTTTTACTTTCTTCTTTTAGGATTTTGTTCCAAGCAAACAAAATAGATAAATACACCATCTTATCAACAATTCTCACAAATGCATGCAAAGTGCACATGTGCACCCTAATCAAAGGCATATAAATCCTTGCATATACATTTGGATCAAGACGATCACAGTTAGGAGGAAGGTCTTGAGGACAACTCAAGATACCACGATTCCAACTTCGATCTTTTCCTTTTTCATGCAATGCATTTTCACCATGAGAAATGTTGTACATACACTTGAGAGTTTTTAAATCAATTGCAAGATGCCATTCCACAAAATATGAACCATATCCTTCCACATATAATTTTTCCCTGCAACATGTGAAGACATAATTAATGGTAAATATGTTTTGCTGAAAACAAATTTCAAGGACTCATGGGACTCCATGTTGACAAAAAAAATTCCCAACCAAAAAAGGTGATCTTTACATTGAACTTGAAAATATTTATCACTTGTCTTATCAACGCATGGATCTAATGAGGGATTCATTAATTTGATCGAAACTCTTTCATATTTTTCACTATTGACTAACTCCATCTCATTCAATTTTAGGACAAAAATCAACTTCCCACATGTCTCCTCAATAGACATGTCATAGTACCTCACCATCAGCTGTAATACTCGTTCTAAATCATACCACAACTTTTTTTTTTAACTAATGGAATAATTTCACTTGATACTTTATCTTTACTCTTGCTTGAAACTTCATGCACTTCTTCTAATTGATATGAATCTACCAATGAATCAATATTTTTTGTGTTTCGTAGTGCACACTCTTTCTTCACATGAAAAGAGTGAGGAACCAAAATCTTCTTAATTCTACCATTCAACATTCCCTCTCTTAGAACTTTAAAAAGATCTACATATTCTTCCCTGTTGATCCCTCTATCGTCACAAACTCCTTGAACATAATTTACATAAATTTTTGAGTTTTCAATTAATTGGTTAACTATTTCTTTCCTCGAATCATCAAATTCTGGGTCTTTGAGCATTGCTTTAATGTCACTTTTCTTTAACACAGTTTTGCTCAAATCCACAAAATCAATGCAAGTTGGATCTAATATGGTCTTCAACCCAAAAAATATTTTTCTAAAGGCACCTCCTCTCTTTTCCAAACACGATATTGGTTTCATCTCTTTTGATCTAAACCTCAACCCCGTTGCAATTTTCTTTACCGTAGAGAGTCTATTTTGGAGATGGGAGATGTCAGCTTTCAACTTCTCAATTTCTTTTAATGAGTTGGATTTGTCTTCAAGCAGTTTTTCCACATGTATTTCATTAAACATAGGTATTTTTTGGTTCAATCTCATGTTTTCATGATACTGAATCATATTTGAGTGGTGGAGTTGCTATAATTGAATATTAAGATCTTGAATTTTCTATTCAAGGGAAATGTGATTACCTTCCAAGTTTTTATAGTATCCCATAAGACCACTTTTTCCATGGCATACATACCAACACAGTCCTATTATTTTTTTAAAATCAAGATGATATTTGGACATAGGGTCAACTGGATAGAGTTCTCCTTTTACCCAAATATCCAAATTTCTAGCTCCAACTTCCACTAATGCATTGTAAGCAATGTTAGGGACCAATTTATGATTTTGTTTCTGGATCGGTGCCATATCCTTACTTAAATGTATGCAGGTAACATGGTGGTAGTTTCTTACAACATCTGTATGTGTTGAAGGGTCCTGCAAACAACCAATATTATGAAAATCAAAATGTATTGGAAAATACCAAAATGAGAAAATCAAAGTTTCAATTCAGAACGGTTTGGGAGATCTTCTAAGGAAAAGCCACCTTTTAAAGATATTGATGCACACCTCAAAGATGTCAGACATCTTGTAGAATATAGTATATCCAACTAATATTCTACATTTTCATCTGAATACAACATAAATTAAAAACCAATCAGTAGAATATAAGAAATTAGTCTTACAACAACAAACAATCTTAAAAATATCCTTCTAGCCTAGGCCTATTTATTTTTCTATTTAGTTGATGAACTTGAAGCGTATCCTTTTTGTATATTTGATGATCTTGAAGTGTATCCTTTTTGTATATTTGATGAACTTGAAGTGTATCTATCCTTTTTGTATCTCTAATGAACTTGAAACGTAATATTTGTCCCATGATGTATCCTTTTTATTGGTGATGTTTAAGATTTGTGGCCTTTTGGTGCATGTTTCTACATCAAAGGATATAGAGGTTCTATTGGTGATCCCCAATAAGTGTATTCGATATTGAGTTCAACACTTTATTCACCTATTTATCCACTTGAGCTCTGTGCTCCACCTCCTCCAATGTGCCCTTAATTTTTTTTCTCACCCAACTATGTAGGATTCAAACTACACATAGAATTCTACATATACTCTAATCTTGGGCATATCTTCCAACATTCCATCACATGGATCCTTTAAAGGTACATATTTTCATGCCCTAAAAAGGTTGATCTAGATTGAAAACAAGGGTGAGAATGCTTATAAATATCAATTTGGAGCTTTCTAGGAGTATCCATGGTAGTAACAATAGTAGGGGGCTTTCCAACAATGAATTTTGGAGACCCTTAAGGAAGTAGGGATGAATCATCAATAGTTTTTTTAAGGTTATCAAGTACCAAAGAAACTATAGAACTAACTACATCAAGGGAACACCTATGTGAAGTAGAGGAAATTAAGTACGAAGACTCAACTGCATCCCTCAAACCAATAAGTATATGCTCAACAATTTTCCCACAACCATAAATTTATGCAACTGACTCAAACTCCCAAGAGGGTTTCAGATATGGTGTAATACCATGGGTATCGTTATTTACTTGTCATATGCTAGGATGAGGTCACAAAGGAAAAAGGAAAGGGAAACAATTGGAGTCTGGGTAGAATGTCTATATCCCATACATAAATAATATGCTTATGCAAGTTTGCCAAACTCTTTAAAATAAACATCAAAATGTACAAAAAATCTAGTCTTCTTTCTTTGACCACCTATTCGAGTGTTTATATATGGGACTCCTCTTCTTTTCCCTAAGAATGAACTCTTCCCAAAAATTTCATACTCCATACAATCAAAACTAAAGATCCTATCCATGCCACTTACTCAACAAGATCTGTTCTTAAATCAAATCATGCATGGAGAATAATCAATAAATTTGGGTTTCCAACCCCAGATTAAGTCAAAACAAACCTTAATGCATCTGATAAGTTAAGGGAAAGGAAAAAGAGTAAATCTAGTTTGAGGCAAGGGTACTTTTCTCACTATCAAGGTTAAAACCATAATTTATATGCCCAATCAACTAAAATAACCAACTAAACTTCTAATCGAAGAATACAACTTTCTACAACCTCACTAGAAACTAATTAAAACTTAATGAAAATTGCACAAATTTTCTTACCTAGAATTTGTAAATATTGCTAGGCAATTTTCCTTCAAAACAAAACCACTAGGTGCCTTGGAAAAGCTACAATATAACCAACTTTAAAAGACAACAACAATATTTTCAATAATAGCATGAGATTATTGCCAAAAAAATGCAACCTGAAATAATAATCAAAGGCAATGAACAACCATATGATAAATCAATTACTTCATAACCATATAGGCCTTAGAAAAATCAAGCCCACATAAAAATACTTATCACAAAATAATTTCCAAACCCAACTAGAAAAAACTTACACTGATGATATATAAATAAACACAAGGCTTCACAATATTGCATCTGAATATATAACCAGAGGCAAACAAGTTTCCAAATAAATTGATCAGTATTGAGTGAGTAATGAAAACAATCTCAAATTTCTATAAGTCTAGGACAAGCACAAATGATGAACTAGGTAACATCTCATAAATGAAGTTCAAATTGCTCTAAGTCTAGTACAAGCATAGTTTTACACATACAAATGCAAGCAACCCATAGACTCTAGGTTTAGGTAAAGTAGGATCATAAATTGGCCCATACTATAGTCATCACAAAAATCTAACCAATCAACCAGAATTACAAATTAACAAGTTGGTCACAACAAGTGAAGTCATGGAATCAAAGAGGTAGACTTGGATGCTAAAGTAGATAAACAATATTTTTTGGGCCTTGTTTTCTCTTCGTCTTTCTCGATTAGATAAAAAGACTCTACTAAGTCCAAGGATTGGACAACCTCCACGTCCAAGAAATAATAGAATGATTTCATGAAAAGAACAAACACTTGGTGTAAACAGTGCAAGCCTCAAGAGGAACCAACATACATATAAGAAGAAACAAGCTCCCTGTTAGATCTAATTTTAGAGATATCCAGTTGAACCTGTGAATATTTTGAGAGAATTTACCACAAAAAAAACATACCTATCAGAAGAAAAATGCCCTGCCTTTGATGGAATTTTAGAGATATCTAGTCGAACACACAAATATTTTGTGAGAATTTTCCACAAATCCCCGAGACTCAATTCCAAATCCTGTTTTCCATTGGCCATATTTTTGGTGCAAAATTACTCAAACCAACGCCATCAATACACATTTGGTAGAATTTGAGAAATAATTGCATGAGATATTTGAGAAAAAAATGAAAACTTGAGAGGAGAGTTTCCAATTCAATGGCATTTGTGCCAATTTGGTAAATAATGGCCAAGGAACTAGATTTGAGGGGAGGCCCTTAATATTGAATGACATTTTCCCCTTGGCCAAGGCATATTTTGAAAAATATATGCATGAGATATTCAATGAAAAATTGAAAATCTAAGAGGCACTTTTCTAATTCGATGCCATTCACACCCATTTTTGTCAACAAAGGCCGAGGATCCATAATTGAGAGGAGGCCATTCATATTCAATCACATTTTCCCCTTGGCCAAGGCAGAATTTTAAAAATAAATGTATGAGATCTTCGAGGAAAAAATGAAAACCTAAGAGGAGGGTTTCCAATTCAATGGAATTTACACCCATTTTTGTCAACAATGGCTGAGGAAATAGAACTGAGAGGAATCCCTTCGAATTCAATCACATTCCCCTTTGGTCAATGGTTGATGAACCAAATTTATTGATTTCTTTTTTTAAATTATATAATTTCTATTCTACAACTTTCTTTTAATCCTATATAATTTTGAGTATGTGTAATTTTATATAATGTTTTTAATAATATTTAATAGTTTTTTCAAGAAATCCAAGCTGGTCCAATAACATTTAAGATGGTATTGTCTATTTAATATTCTTTCCTTATTTTGGGGAAAACATTGCATCGAACATGGTGATCATAAATTGATTTTAATATAAAAATATATTTAAGTTAGCCTCGATAAAAGTAAAATAACCATGGGAAACTTCACTAAAAGTGTAATGTTAAAAACAAATATCAAAAAATTGTCTACTTGGCATTATTTTAGTAATTTCTTGATTTTTCCTTACACGAACACTTTTGAGTTGAAATTTCCTCTAATGGCTACATGATAGAAGTTCCTCAGTAAAATTATCTTTTTGTTCTTTTGTATGAGAAGTATACAAAGTGCTTGAATGTTGAACTGTATTTTTTGTGAGAAGTTTAGTAGTTTTTAAGAAATTGGCCTTTGAACTTTGGCTCTCACCAATTTCTTATCTGGTTATGAAATGACAAATTATATGATTATTTTATGAGTTAAAGTTCTCACATACAAAATTTTTACAAATCCAAATGAGAATATGCTATGAGAGCATGCTACAACTATTGTTCTTGGAGATACATTGGCTTTTCCCCATAACCAAGGATTGAGACTGAGTTTCTAGATCGAAAGGAACTTTTGGGTTGATGATATTGGTATGTTATAGAATGGAAGTTACCCATAAATTCTTGAATGAAATAAATAATTTTTTTTTGGACAACAATGTCTTGATTTTTTGGTAGCTGCGGGAGGTATTAACCTTCATGTGTAACCTATGACTTAGAATAGAATATTCCAGAAGCTATTGAACCATTAAACATATGTGTGGAAACCCTAGAATAAAAGTCGACCTAGAAGAATAAATAAAATTAGAATATTATCTTCTAGAAATACAAGTAAGCTCCATAGGAAAAAGATAAACAAAAAATACAATTACCAGAAAGTCAGGTCGGCCCAACCAGAAAAGTCACTGGATAGATTAATATAAATAAAGGATGTTTTAGATCATTTGGACACCCAATCAGAGCACAAGTCTTGTGGAGAGCTATAGTTGCAGTTGAAACTACAACTACAAGGAGGAATAAGGGCGCATGGTCATCTATTGGTCTTAGTCTCTCTCTTGGTGACTTTCTTGGTGATTCTCTTGGTGACATTATTGGTGACACTCTTGGTGATATTATTGCTAAGTCTAGTGTAATTTTGAGAGAGAAGTGCAGCTGCAGCTGCTGCAGTTGTGTATGGTACTTATTCTGTGGATATGGAGACTCTCTCTCTTGTGCGCTACCCTTGGAGAAGGATCGCTCTACTTGTCTTGAGTTGTTGTTGCAGTTAACAACTAGGGTTTATCTATTGGTTCTAGAGTAGGCTTGCCAGAATTATTCTAAGTAAAGGTTAGTGTTCTTGGGAGTGGCATATGTGAATTCCTATGGTTGGGTGACAATGATGTGACATTGTCTATGGTTAAATGAGCATACCAAAATTTCAACACAATGAAGGGGATATTTTTGGTGGTTAAAGACTGTCTTTAAACCCTAGAAACCATGTTTAAATTAATCTCCATGGACCTGGATTTCCAATGAGCCATCACTTGCTTTATTTCGAAATCAAAGTCAGAAGTTATGACTTCCAAGAAATCAACACTCAATAGCAGTCGCTCTCACCCCGCATGGATTCCTTGTCATCGATTTGCAAATGATATTGTTCTTTATCCCACATGCATGGGGAAAGGATTCAATATAACAATATATAAACAAAATACAACCCTTTGTCACTTGTGCAAGAAGCATATAGAGTCATGGAACACTACATAACCCGCACAAAATGTAAATTTTTGGCTCGGTGGACCGGGGTCGATAGTTGGATGCAAGCTTGAATGAAGAATCTCGGTGGGGTGGTGGACCAGACCAGATCCGATTGGTGAGTTATATGTGAGAAGCGTGTGCGGTGCCCTAGTGGGCCGGTGATTGGATTGGAATGACGTCGGATCGCGGGAGTGTTTATAAGTTGAGAGTGGTGGTCCGATGGGCTGATGGTCAGACCAGACCAGAGTTGAGAACAAGAAGTATGGAAGTTGAGTCGATGCCCCGGTGGACCGAGATCAAATGCGTATAAATTTAGGAGCAAGAAAATCATTCCTCAGTGACCATTGGTCCAGTGAACAATGCCATGTCAGTTCCATGTCACTACTAGATCATCATCCATATCAATAGATTGCCACGTAGGCAAGACTATCCACCAATCTAAAAAACAAAACCAAGCTTGGAGCCATTTTCTTATTTTTTCCATAAATGAAGTAGATTAATTCATATTGATATGAAAATTCTATTTTTTTTTCCCGCAGAAAGGAGATCCACAAAAGTGTCACAGAGGGTCATTGTCCATTTCTGCTTGGATTTGTCAGAAATTGAAAAATAATGGTTTTTAAAGATCCTGGTCCAGATCAATGGAAGAGATTCAGATTAAGATTAAATTCTTGGAAAGATTCCAGAAATCATACATGGAAATAACCCATGAAGGAATTGAATAAATTATAAGGGGATTAGAATGGGGATGCTGAAATAGGCCAAAATCCACTATTCCATACCACTTTTGGGGGATTTTTGGGATTTTCGGAGGAGGAAAAGGCTCTCTAGATGGAAAAAATGGAAAAATGTATTTTATTGACATTTTGTATAACAATCAAGACAAACAAATTTGGTCTAGTAATTTGGGAGATAGCTTGTTTGGCTAAAAATTCCAAGTCTGATAAAAGGGGTGAAAAAGGACAAAGTTGTCATTTCCAGATTGTTGTAGTTTATGACGGGAATGTTAGATTGGAAATATGAGAGTTTTTATGAATTCCTTGTCATAGATGTTATCTATGTATCATACAAAGGTTTCTCTGGTCCCTAATAGATCTATTTCTACGAGTGAGAAAAGTTGGTGTATGGGATTAATTGTACCAGAATGAAGTGTAAAAATGGGGTGAATTCGAAATATTCAATTGCTTATAACTTTTTTCTCAAAGCTAAGATTTGGGAAAGAAATTAATAATGTGAAAGCTCTTGGATATAATAATTATTACATCATTATTATCCAAGAGATTTGAAGTAATAAGCTCGGAAGTCAGGGACCCGAAAACTAGGAAAAAACTGCCAAACTGGAAAAATACCAAAATGAGCCAGTTCGAATAGGTGGGAGGCCACCAAAATCCATCTGGATCAATCCTCCCCACTTAGGAAGAAATTGTATCCATTTCATTGCTTTCCCCTATTATATGAGGAATTTTTTGTTGAATTTGGCCTCGGGTGAGCCACTTGCCTTGGTCCAGTAGTTGCCCTTCTTTGACAACTCGATAAAGCTAGATCCTTTGCTGGAGAGTTCCCTTGACCTGTGTGTCCACAATATGATCACTAGATTCCTGTTGTATGCACTTGGGTTTGAGATCTATTGGTTTCAACTATTCTTCTATCTCTGAGGTGTCCAATAATGGTGGGAAATAAGGCCGAAGGACATCCACGTTAAACACCGGGTGCATGCCAAGGAAAGGAGGAATGTTGAGATCAAAAGAATTGTCACCCATAGCCTTGGTGATGTTTTATGGACCATAACAGAGTGGAGAAAGCTTCTGATGGGGCCTTGTAAGGCGTTCTTTTTTCAAGTACAACCAAACTTTGTCACCCACCTGAAACTTATGTGGCACTTGGTGTTGATCATGACGCTACTTGTACTTGGAATTGGACTTCTGTAGAATATCCTGAACCTGTTGGCGGATGTGTTGGATTTTCTCAATTAACCAGGTGGCTTTGTCAGATTTAGTTGGATTAGGGGATGATTCAACCGAGGTGGCCTCAAGGGGTTGTGCAACATCCATGGGACCCAATGGTTGGAATCCCAACCCTACCTAAAAGGGGTTGTGATCGATTGAGTTGTGCATGGCTCAGTTGTAGCTATGTTGAACATAGATAAGAGTCTCATGCCACATGTGGTGGTGCTTTGAGTTGTACATGCATAGGATATGCATGATCATTCAATTTACGACCTCGGTTTGGCCATCTTTCTGGGGTGGAAGGTCGTGGATTTGGTGAGCTTGGTGTCCAACAGTGACCAGAGGCTCGACCAGAATGTGCTGAGAAACCGATTGTCCTGATCTGAGACAATGGTTTGTGGGATTCCAAAATGTACCCAGACTCGTTCAAAGAAGAGCTTGGCAGTGGCCTCTGTTATGATGTTTTTCTCGCATGCAGCCATAATCTCCATCTTAGAAAAGTGATCAACAACCACAAAAACACAGTCTTTGCCCTTCTTGGTGGATGGGAGACTCGACATGTAGTCCATTAAGATGGATTCCCATGAACTACCAAGAGTAGGTAGAGGGGTGTATAGGCCCTATTTTTTAGTGGTTGGTTTGAAAATAGTGCAGGCAGTGCAAGACCTGATATACTTGCTGACATCCTGTCGAAGTTTCGACCAATAGAAATTTTTTTGTAGCATTGCCACTGTCTTTTCGATGTCGAAGTGTCCTCCCATCCGACTTTAGTGGGATTCCCAAATCATCTTTTCTCGCTAGTTTGATCGCACACAGATATGGCCCATATGACACAACAAGCCGTCCTGGAGATGGAAATTAGCGACAACTAAGTTTGCACCCAATATTTGGCAGGTGGTGGAGAAGTCTGGGTCTGTCTCATTGAGTTGGGGCCATCCAGAGGTCTCGTAGCTACAAGAGTCTAGCACCATGGTGAGTGTCGCGACTGGCGGTCGGCTGAGACAATCCGCGACTTGGTTCATACTTCCTATTTTATACTTGTTTTTGAGGTGGAATTATTGCAAGTATGTGGACCACTCATGATGGTGGTCATTTTGCATTTTTCCTTGTGTCTGCATGAACTACAATGGCTTATGATCAGTGTGGATGATTGTCTCCTTCCCAAGAATGTAATGTCTCCAATGGCGTCAGGATTTCACAATGGAGTACATTTCTTTGTTGTAAGTAGGGTACTTACGTACAACATATGATAATGTCTCACTATGATAGACCGTGAGGTGGTCGTGCTAAGTGAGAACGTCGCCCACAACATATTCTGAAGCATCTGTCTCAATCTCAAAGGGTTGTTGCAGGTTTGGTAATGAAAGCACTAGGGCTGAGCACATGCACTGCTTCAAATCATTGAACGGTTGTTGTTGGGGATAGCCTCACACAAATTTTTCCTTACCACCACCCCTGGTTACTTGGCTGAGGGCCCAAGCAATATGGGAGAATCCCAACATGTATAAATTGGCAAGGCCCAAGAAACTTTGAAGCTCGATGGGTGTGGTTGGGGCTGGCCAGTCATGGATGACCTAGATATTTGTTGGATCCACATGTATGTCATGTTGATCAATGATGTAGCCCAAGTAATGGACCCTATCCATGCCAAAGGAGAATTTTTCCAAGTTGGCGTATAGCTTGTGTTGCCACAGGGTGTCTAGAACCTATTGAATATGGTGCAAGTGTTCCGCCCAAGTCTTTTTGTAGATGAGGATGTCATCCAAATACACCACTACAAAATTATTGGTGAATGGTCACATGATATCGTCCATCATCCTCATGAAAGTGGCTAGATAATTTTTCAAACCAAAGGGCATGACCAACCATTCAAAAAGACCCTCCTTTGACTTGAAGGTGGTCTTCCATACACCTGTTTGTTCTATTGGGACCTAGTGGTAGCCAGAATTCAAATCAATCTTAGTCAAGTATTTATTCCCCGTGAGTTGATCAAGGAGGTCATTCATTCAGGGAATTAGGTAACAATTTCTGACTGTGATTTTATTCATGGCCCGGTAATCAATGCAGAGTCGCTAGGTTCCATCTTTATTTTGTACCAACACGATTGGGCTCCCACAAGGAGATGAGTTGGGATAGATGTTCCCCTTGTGGAGAAATTATTGGATCTACCACTTGATCTCCTCATTCTCTAACAGAGAGCAGCGGTATACTAGCTCATTGGGAAATGATGCATCGGGGGTCAGATCAATGGGATGCTTGATATGACAATGCAGAGGTACCTGGGTAGGTGAGGAGAATATATTAGAGTATTCTTCCACAACCTTATCCACTTGCTTCTTCTGTGTGGAGAGGCTGGTCGCGGAGGTAGATAAGGTCATGATATTCTATTCTACAACCTCACCACAAACTAATTAGAACTTAATGAAAATTGTACAATTTTTCTTACCTAGAATTTGTAAATATTGCTAGGCAATTTTCCTTCAAAACAAAACCATTAGGTGCCTTGGAAAAGCTACAATATAACCAACTTTAAAAGCCAACAACAATATTTGCAATAATAGCATGAGATTATTTCCAAAAAAATGCAACCCGAAATAATAATCAAAGGCAATGAACAACCATATGATAAATCAATTACTTCATAACCATATAGGGCTTAGAAAAATCAAGCCCACATAACAATAGTTATCACAAAATAATTTCCAAACCCAACCTAGCAAAAACTTACACTGATGATATATAAATAAACATAAGGCTTCACAATATTGCATCTAAATATATAACCAAAGGAAAACACGTTTCCAAATAAATTGATCAGTATTGAGTGAGTAGTGAAAACAATCTCAAATTGCTCTAAGTCTAGGACAAGCACAAATGATGAACTAGGTAACATCTCATAAATGAATTTCAAATTGATCTAAGTCTAGTACAAGCATAGTTTTACACATACAAATGTAAGAAACCCATAGACTCTAGGTTGAGGTAAAGTAGGATCATAAATAGGCCCATACTATAGTCATCACAAAAATCTAACCAATCAACCAAAATTACAAATTAACAAGTTGGTCACAACAAGTGAAGTCATTGAATCAAATAGGTAGACTTGGATGCTAAAGTAGATAAACAATCTTTTTTGGGCCTTGTTTTCTCTTCGTCTTCCCCGATTAGATCAAAAGACTCTACTAAGTCCAAGGATTGGACAACATCCACGTCCAAGACATAATAGAATGATTTCATGAAAAGAAAAAACACTTGGTGTAAACAGTGCAAGCCTCAAGAGGAACCGACATACATATAATAAGAAACAAGCCCCATATTAGATCTAATTCTAGAGATATCTAGCTGAACCTATGAATATTTTGAGAGAATTTACCACAAAAGAAACATACCTATCAGAAGAAACATGCCCTGCCTTTGATGGAATTTTAGAGATATCCAGTCGAACCCACGAATCTTTTATGAGAATTTTCCATAAAACCCCGAGACTCAATTCCAAATCCTGCTTTCCATTGGCCATATTTTTGGTGCAAAATTACTCAAACCAATGCCATCAATACACATTTGGTGGAATTTGAGAAACAATTGCATGAGATATTTGAGAAAAAAAATGAAAACTTGAGAGGAGAGTTTCCAATTCAATGGCATTCATGCCAATTTGGCAAATAATGGCCAAGGAACTAGATTTGAGGGGAGGCCCTTAATATTGAATGACATTTTCCCCTTGGCCAAGGCATATTTTGAAAAATAAATGCATGAGATATTCAATGAAAAATTGAAAATCTGAGAGGAGTTTTTCTAATTCTATGCCATTCACACCCATTTTTGTCAACAAAGGTTGATGATCCATAATTGAGAGGAGACCATTCATATTCAATCACATTCACCCCTTGGCCAAGGCATAATTTTAAAAATAAATGTATGAGATCTTCGAGGAAAAAATGAAAACTTGAGAGGAGGGTTTCCAATTCAATGGAATTTACACCCGTTTTTGTCAACAATGGATGAGGAAATAGAATTGAGAGGAATCCCTTCGAATTCATTCACATTCCCCTTTGGTCAATGGTCGATGAACCAGATTTGTTGATTTTATTTTTAAATTATATAATTTGTATTCTACAACTTTTTTTTAATCCTATATAATTTTGAGTATGTGTAATTTTATATAATGTTTTTAATAATATTTAATATCTTTTTCAAGAAATCCAAGCTGGTCCAATAACATTTAAGATGGTATTGTGTATTTAATATTCTTTCCTTATTTTGGGGAAAACATTGCATTGAACATGGTGATCATAAATTGATTTTAATATAAAATATATATTTAAGTTAGCCTCGATAAAAGTAAAATAACCATGGGAAACTTCACTAAAAGTGTTATGTTAAAAACAAATATTAAAAAATTGTCTACATCGCATTATTTTATTAATTTCTTGATTTTTCCTTACGGGAACACTTTTGAGTTGAAATTTCCTCTAATGGCTACATGATAGAAGTTCCTGAGTAAAATTATCTTTTTGTTCTTTTGTATGAGAAGTATATAAAGTGCTTGAATGTTGAAATTTATTTTTTGTGAGTAGTTTAGTAGTTTTCAAGCAATTGGCCTTTGAACTTTGGCTCTCACCAATTTCTTATCTGGTTATGAAATGACACATTATATGATTATTTTATGAGTTAAAGTTCTCACATACAATTTTTTTACAAATCCAAATTAGAATACGCTATGAGAGCATGCTACAACTATTGTTCTTGGAGATCCATTGGATTTTCCTCATAACCAAGGATTGAGACTGAGTTTCCAGATCGAAAGGAACTTTTGGGTTGATGATATTGGTATGTTACCGAATGGAAGTTACCCATAAATTCTTGAATGAAATAAATATTTTTTTTTTTTACAATAATGTGTTGATTTTTTGGTAGCTGCAGGAGGTATTAACCTCCACGTGTAACCTATGACTTAGAATAGAATATCACGACCTTATCTCACTCCGATAACTTTTGACTTAGAATATAATATCACGACCTTAGGAGGTCGGGGTCGTAACTTTTGCATACAACCTCCGTTTTAGGCACGTGATAGCCTGTTGGAAAGGTATTAACCTCCACAACCTTATCTCACTCCGATACTCAAGCTCAATCCTATTGTGCTAAATGGGTAATTCGGGTACTAGATAGACATAATTCCTATAAATTGTATTGATTTCCATGCCCCTTAGGCCAAAAGGTGTGGAGAAAAATGAATATATAAACCCTTCTACTCACCCCTACCCACATTGTTATCAAAGGGACATTTGTATATAAGAACATTTGGAATACATGGGAAGTTATTAAGCATAAATTTCTCTCTAAAAGTGATTCTCTGCAAATAGGTATGTCCTTTAAAGATTATACCCTCTAGTGGTCGACAATGGTTATCTATGAAGGGAAACCATTGGTGAAATTAGTGTGAATTTCAGTGAAGTGTCTATTCAAAATAGTCACTAAAAATGCCAAAGAGCTATATGAGATGGAGGAAAAAGATTCAAAGGGTTGGATAACCCTTAACTTTGAGTTTAATCTTATAGGCCCTCACAAATAAATTATTGAAAATATCCATAGTTGGATACTTGATAATCTCTTTTTGAAGTTCTATCTACAAGGGAAATAATCCTCATCATTGGATTGGATATGATATAGAAAAAGATAAATAGTTTCAATAATGTACATGCCAATACATGGTTACATATGTTGGCTTTCAAACTAGACTTAGACGCATAACTAAATTAAATTTGAAGCCTTAAATCTAAACAAATTATGTGGATATACATATTGAAGGGCATTTGGAAAGCTCCATGTCCCTGAAAACCAAAATGCAAAATACCAAGTCCCTTTTACAAATCAACCCAACTTTGGTGAGACTTAGGAGGCTACACACTATCACCAAAAAAAAAACTATTCTCTCACTTATAACTTGTTCTTTTCCATCTCAAGCAAGTCTTCCCTAATACAAATTTGATGAGGCAAGTATTCACAGATATTCATTGAGCTCACTGAAAATACAACAACATAATTTAAAGTAATGATGGTTGAATATCAATCATGATTGACACCTGTTGTCCGGGATAAAGTAAAATGAGCTAGAGCAGGGGTCTAAAATGGTAGTGAAAGAACCTAATAGGGCATCCTTCTTTGGATAAATCCAAAAATATCTAGTACACTAGTCTACATATCAATGTTGAGTAGAAGAATCCAAATATCAAAGCAAATTGTTCTATGCACAAATTCCTACTATAATGAGGTCGTGTAAAGGAATGGAATATAACAACATCAATCTAAAGTTGCAAATTTAACACCATTTAGATTATTGAGAAAGATCAACTCAAACTCATATAAAATGTACTTCTAGGGATTTAATCATAATTTATATTCATAAATTCTTTATAAACCACAAAGAGATACATGAGAAGAAAAGTTATATTTGATGATTTAATTACAATATGGGAAGAGATGAAATGGGCCAAAATACTAGGAACAAATGGCATGTTCTTAGATATTAACATTGAGAAGGCTTATGATAGAGTGAATGTACGTTTATCATTTCCATGTTGAAGGCCCTTGGATTTGTCCCTTTATTTATCAACGTGACATAAATATTGTTCCTTATGTTGTGATGTGTTAATCAATAAAACAAGTAAGAAATAGACCTATACAGGTCTATTAGGTAACATTTCCCTCTTGTGTCGAAGATTTATGTGATCACTACTAAATATTTTGTATACCTACTTTATAATAAAATGATTAATTTCCTAATCAAAAGTGTCCCCCTATAGGCTATAGGCCCTAATGGTAGGTAGTTGATGAATGACCACTTTGCAGGAAATTCATTTTAGGCCATTTTGGAGGAGAAAGAGACCATGTCTAATACAATGGAATCAATTCTTTCATTTAATCCAAAAGGAGATGTGATACTAGCTTGTGGGTCAAGGATGAAATTGGATTCAATCTCATCAAATATTTAACATTCTAGGAATCCCCTTTTCCTTTCATGCATCCCCAAAAGAGCTTTGGGACATTGTGCTTCAAGGAGTAGCATAACAGATTGATAAATAAATTATCAATCATATGTCCCTAGCAAAAAAAATTCAAATTTTCATTAAGGTGTTAGGAGCCACTCGTGTATTATTCCTCATGTTCGGTCCCCTCAACTAGGTCTTATGAGTAGTTACAAAAATTACTTAGAAATTTACTTTGGGCTAATTGTAAGGAAGATAAGAGTTTTCATAGAAAATTGAAATCTTTTGTATGTTCCTAAAGATTGGGGATGAATGATATTCATCTCCACCCATGTAGGCTCAATCCTTTTGTGCTAAATGGGTAATCATGGTAGTAGATAGACATGATTCCTAGAAATTGTATTACATTTGGTGCCCCTTTAGGTAAAATGGTGTGGAGAAAATTGAATCTACAAACCCTTCTACTGATGCAGTTGGATATTGGTGGCCCACCACCTATTCCAACTGGCTCCTCTTGTTCGTTTTTAGTTCAACATGTTCTTCTGTACTTATTTGTAATTGTGGGTTCTACACTTCTGCGGATGTTTGAATCCCTACACATATTCCAGGTGGATATTAGTGGCCTCTCACCTAATCCTACTGAGTTATTTTGTATGTTTTCATGTCAGCACATCTTGTTGTACTTCAAGGGCCGTTTTGGAGGCCCAAACAATGTTTTTCTGGCTCGCCATAGTCAAACTGTATATGGAGATAGAGTTTTATGGTGAAATTTGTAGTTCTTTGAAATACGTTTCCAACAAGCTATCACGCGCCTAAAATAGAGGTCGTATGCAAAAGTTACGACCCCAAGAAGTTGAGGTACCAACTTACCCATAGGGGGCCATATGAATTTTGACGTTTCACCTCCTAGGGTTAGGTTTTTGGATGTCTAGGGTTTTGTAATTCATGAGTAATATAAAAAAGGCCTCTAGAGACTCATTGTAATTCATTATGCTTAGACGAATGCATGTAGCAACCACATCTCTTCTCAGAGATAACTACCACCATTCGAGCAAGTGTTCCAGTTCTGCAGTTTTACAGTTTCAACCTATTTCATTATTCAATAGAAGATATTGTTCACTCAATATTTGTGTTATTCTTCATATCTTTGTGTTTATTGTATTCAGTTTTTTAATCAGTTTGTTCCACTCCTAAATCTGGATCAGTGGTATAAGAGTGGTCTTCTCTTCAAATATTTTTCTTCGTGCAAGTTCTCGACAAGATTTGGGTACAATAAGTTGGGAATCGAACCAATCGATCCATTGCAAGATTGGCCACATCGAGCCCGAAAACAACCCATGGAAGATGAAAACAAAGATCATGGAGTAGGAGATCCTATTAAAATGTTGCTCTAGGAAGCCCTCGTGCAACAAAGGAATGAAAAATGATGGACAAATTCATGCAGATCCTTTGACGACTACCCATAGGAGAAGCATCTTCATCAAGCAACCATGCAACGCCCTTCAAGGTACAAGTAAATTTTGATATTCCATTATTTGAAGGACTCATAGATGTGGATGTTGTAGATAAATGGTTGAATCTGCTCGAAGGGTATTTTTTGGTCCACAATTTTTTCGATAGGGAAAAGATCACTTTTGCACTCCTCAAGGTCATCCCCCATGTTAAGGACTGGTGGGATACTTACTCTGAGAAACGGGTCGTAGAGGAATATTCAATGTTTGTGGTGGGCCCTACATGGGATTCCTTCCAGGACGCCATTAAAGAACAATACTACCCTGTTGGAAGCTATAGGATGAGTACACCAGATGGACCACCTTACATCAAGAAAGGGACTGGACAATACCTAATTTCACCAATAATTTTCATACCCTGCGCACCAAATTAGGTATCAAAGACTCTGAGCATCATCTGGTGCTCAAATATCGCGACTGTTTGCATAGATACAGTCAAACATAAATGGATTTTCTGGACATCGACTCATTGGGCACGACTTATAGATACACTGTCAAGATTGAGAACAAATTTAAGCAGAAGAGGCAAGAGTTTGGATCTACAAATTCCTCACAGCTGAAGCAGGGAAAAGGCAACCCCAACCAACACAACAAGGGACCGAGATGAGATGGTTTCTCTCAAGACAACTAGTCCGAGCCACAACACAATAAGGGAAATGAGAAGATGAAGAAGGACACGGGAAAATGGTGTGAGTACCATAAAAGCCCTTGGCACAACACTGAAGAATTCCGCTCCAAGCAGTCACTCATGGCCGAGATGAAGGCTTCCGAGACAAAGGTCGATTCTGATTCCGAATCAAATCCTGAAGGATGGAAGTGGATTATTGATGTTGAACCCAATGCCACTGTCTCTATGACCAAAGTCCGCCCAAGAGAACCAAAAGAACCAGAGGAAGGGGAACACCTCTTTAACTCACAGATGTGGGTAAAGGGGGCTTCACTTCATTTAATTGTTGATAGAGGTAGTAATAAGAACCTGATTTTAATATAGGTCGTCAAGTGGATGGACCTGCCTATGGAACTGCACCCACATCCCTACGACATAAAGCCTTTCAAAGATGAGGTATTGTGTGATATTTCTCCCCTTGAAGTTTGTGATTTTATTTTAGGATGACCATATTTGTGGAAGCGTCATGTTGTGTATGAGTCTAGACCTCACAGTTTTATTATTACTTTTGGTAAACAATTGTACTCGATACCAAAGGTAGCACCGCCTACTGTTATTTCTTTAATCTCTGCTAAGCAATGCAGTAAGTTCATTTCATAGATCGGTAAGTTCGTCCTATTTGTAATCTGTGCTCACAGTAAGCATAAGGTCATTGCCACATCTGTGGTGTCTACACATAGCTTTTCTTTGGAGCAGAAGCAAGTGGATGAGATCGTGGAAGAATACAAAGACATATTCTTCTCACCCACAGGGCTACTGACACACTGCCAAGTCAAGCATCCAATTTATTTGACCCACGATGAACCTCTACCTAATGGACTAGTCTATCATCACTTGCTGATGGAAAATGATGAAATCATGCGTCATATCCAATATCTTCTTCAAAAGGGGCACATTAGACCCAAATCCTCCCCTTGCGGAAGTTCCATTGCACTAGTGCAAATGAAGGATGAGACTTGGAGGCTCTGCATTGATTACAGAGCCTTAAACAAAATCACAATTAGGAACCGGTAACCCATTCCCAGGATTGATGACCTTCTTGACCAACTCAAAGGGGAAAATTTCTTCAACAAGATTGACCTAAAATCTAGCTACCACCAGGTTCCCATCGAACCAACTGATGTATAGCAGACAACCTTCAAATCTAAATAAGGTCTCTTTGAATGGTTGGCCATGCCCTTTGGCTTAACAAATGCACCAACCACTTTCATGAGGCTAATGGATGATGTATTGACATCCTTCACCAATTCCTTTGTGGTGTTATATTTGGATGACATACTCATCTTCAACAGAACGTGGGAGGAGCACATGTGGCATATTCAACAGGTTCTAAGCACTCTGCGACAGCACAAGCTATATGCCAATTTGGGAAAATTCTCTTTTGTCATGAACAAGGTCCAATACCTTGGCTACATTATTGATGATCATGGGGTACATGTTGATCCAGCTAAGATCCAAGTCATCCGTGACTAGTCAGCCCCAACCACATTGACCGAGCTTTAGAGTTTCTTGGGACTGGCCAACTTTGACCAACGACTTGTGTTGGGATTCTACCATATTGCATGGGCCCTCAGCTAGGTGACCAAGGGCGGTGGCATGACCAAGTTCATGTGGGGGGACGAACAATAATGAGCATTCGATTATCTGAAGCATCGCTTGTGATCAGCTCTAATACTCTCCTTTCCCAATCTGCAACAACTGTTCAAGATTGAGACTAATGCATCTGACTATGTTGTGGGTGCAGTTCTTGCTCAACACGATCATCCAGAGCATACCATAGTGAGACACTCTCAGATATTGTCCAGAAATACCCCACCTATGACAAGGAAATGTATTCCATTGTAAAATCTTGTCATCAATGGAAACCTTAAATTATGGGGAAGGAGACGATCATACACACTGATCACAAGCCTCTGTAGTTCATATAGACACAGGGGAAATTTCAAAAAGACCGCCATCAGAAGTGGTCCACCTACCTGCAACAGTTCCATCTCAACATCAAGTACAAGATCTGGATCTCAAATCGTGTCTTTGACTGCCTCAGTCGACCTCATGTGGTTTCACTCACCACTGTACTCCATTCCCATGGACATGAAGCATATGAGTGGCCCCAAATTTATCATCAAAATATAGACTTTGACACCACCTATCATCTCTTTGGTACATGTGTGATTGTCACCGATTTTCATATTCAGGAGAAACTATTATGCCACCTATCCCATATCTGTGTTCCTACAAGCGAGTGTGCAAAGTTGATTTGGTAATCCCACTACAATCAGATGGTAGGACATTTTGGTGTGGAGAAAATTGTGGCCATTCTCCAGAAACATTTTTATTGGCCAAAACTTCGACATGACGTCAACAAGTATATCAGATCTTGCACTGTATGTGCCATTTCCAAGCTAGCCATCAAGAAGCAAGGATTATACATGCCTCTTCCTACTCCTGAGAAGCCTTGGGAATCCATCTCAATGGATTACATTTCTAGCCTTTCGTCCACCAAGCAAGGAAATGACTGCATATTTGTGGTCGTTGATCAGTTTTCGAAGATGGCCATCCTCACATCCTGCAAGAAGAATATCACAATGACATATACTGCCAAGCTCTTCTTCGAACGAGTGTGGGTCCATTTTGGGATACCAAAGACCATCATCTCCAACCGGGAAAATAGGTTCCTCAACACATTTTGGTCGAGTCTTTGATCACTATTCGACACCAAGCTCACAAAATCCATTGCTTTCCACCCCTAACAGACGACCAAACAGAGGTTGTCAACCAGATGATTGTGCACATCCTGCTCATGTACAACTCTAAGCATCAACGTACATGGGATGAGAGTCTCTCCTATGTTTAACACAGTTACAATAGGTCTCTCCAAAGCTCCACCGACCATAGCCCATTTCAGCTGGGGTTGGGATTCCAACCCTTGGGTCCCATTGATGTTGCACTGCCTCTTTCCACCCCATAGATAGAATCTTTCCATGATCAGTCTGTGATTGACAAAGCCACCTGATTCATTTAGCGGATTCAACACATCCTCCAATAGGTCCAGGAGATTTTGCAGAAATCCAATGCTAAGTACAAGCATCGCCATGATCAACATAGGGTACCACACCAGTTTCAGGTTGGAGAAATGTGTATTTGTCTAAAAAAACTTTCCAACAGGCTATCACGCACCTAAAACAGAGGTCGTATGAAAAATTTACAACCCCGAGAAGTTGAGGTACCAACTTACCCATAGGGGCCCATATGACTTTTGATGTTTCACCTCCTAGGGTTAGGTTTTTGGATGTCTAGGGTTTTGGAATTCATGAGTAATATCAAAAAGGCCTCTAGAGCCTCATTGTAATTCATTCTTCTCAGATGGATGCCTGTAGTAGTCACATCTCTTCTCAGAGATAGCTACCACCATTCGAGCAAGTGTTTCAGTTATGCATTTTTACAGTTTCATCCTATTTCATTATTCAATAGAAGATATTAGTCACTAGATATTTGTGTTATTCTTCATATCTATGTGTTTATTATATTTAGTCTATTAACCAGTTCGTTCCACTCCTAAATCTGGATAATCTACTCACCCCCACTGATGTTGTTATCAAAGGGACATTAGTATTTAAGAGCCTCTGGGAAGCATGCGAAATTATTAAGCATAAATTTCTCTTAAAAAGTGAGTCCCTACAAATAGGCATGTCCTTTAAATATCATGCCCTCTAGTGGTCATCGATGCTTATCTATGAAGGAAAACCATTAGTGAAATTAGTTTGAATTTCATCGAAGTGGCTCTTCAAAAGAGTCATTAAAACTACCATAGACCTATATGATTTGGAGGCAAAAGATTCAAAGGGTTGGACAACCGTGAACTTTGATTTTAATCTCACTAACCCTCACAAATACATTCGTGAAAAGAGTCAAAGTCTGATACCTAATAATCTATTTTTAAATTTCTATCCATAAGGGAAACAATCTTAGTCATTGGATTGGAGACAGAACAAGATAAATAGTTTCAAGAAGTACAATCCAATAGATGGTTACATATGTTGGCTTTCAATCCAGTGTTGGATGCATAACTAAATAAAATTTGGAGGTTTAAATCTAATAAAAAGACATGGATATACATATTGAAAGCCATTTCAAAAGTTTCTTGTCCCCCTAAACCACATTGCAAAATACCTAGTCCTTTGTACAAATCAACACAACTTTGGTGAGGTAAGTATCCTTGAATATTCAATGAGATCAATGAAAATACAAGAACATAATTTAAAGTAATGATGGTTGAATCTCAACCATGAGTAGTGCATATTGTTTGGGCTATGGAGTCAAATGAGCTAGAATAGGGGTTTGAAATGGTAGTGAAGAAACCTAATAGGGTATCCCACGTTGGGTAAATCACAAGAGATCTAGCACACCAATCTACATATCAATGTTGGTTAGAAGAATCCAAATATCAAAGAAAATTGTTCTATAGATAAACTCCTACTATAATAAGGCCGAGTAAAGTAATGGGATACAACAACATCAATCCAAAGTTCCAAATTTAACACAGTTTGGTTGATTGAGAAAGATCCACTTGAACTCTTATATAACGAACTTCCAAGGATTTGATCACAATTTCTATTTAAATATTCTTTATAAACCATAAAGAGATACTTCTACATTATCTTATGAAAGTAGATCAACCCATCAAATAGAAAGCTTGTAGCATTTGACAAACAATACCAATTGCATAATAGAGAGAGGATGGTGAAAACATGACAATTCATTTCATTATCATCTTAAAACCAACATAAGTTACAATACATGGGGATGGGGAATCAAACCCTAGGGACCTAATCCTTTTCTCTTTTTGATTCTTAGTTTAAGTAGAGAAAAGACATAGTGATAATGTTTGACTAAATCAAACATATACGTTTTCATTATAATAACATAAATCATAATAGACTGGTTACGACAAAGTCATAGATGATATTTCTATCATTTAAATCCAACAAAATGTATCAAGCAAAGAGCTTCATCCAACATAGTCAATGTTAATCATTGTTTTTAGGCTGACTTGCTTGCAGAAGAGAAAACCTTAATCTTTGAAACCAGTGCCTTCATCAATTTCCAACCATAACTCCACATTCTCCTTTTGTCTACACAACATCCTTTATTTGATGAAATCAAACATGATATTTGCGTTAAGCTCTAGTCCTTAATACAATGCCTTCCTCTTTCCTTGCACTATGTGCATTATGTGTCCACCATGATTTCATGGGTAGCTCCATGACCTATAATAAATGCACATGTTTGTTAGGACCCTATAATGTACCTTTTTGCTCATACTTTTTTCTATCATTACATCCTTTTCCCACTCATATTTAAGCTTACATTATCACCTTAATCTATTTTTCCAAAGGTATATAACACTTCTTCTCTTTGCTATATGTTTAACTTGTTTTACATGTAATTTTACATTACTTTCATACTTGGACATTAATCAGAAATATATAGTTGCCAAAACGGTTTGAGGAATATAGTTAATATATCGTTGTTGCTTGAAGACCACGTTGTTGAAACAGTCAAACAATACGCAAATCTCATTGCTGAAACAGTCTGTGATTTGCGATGCTGAAACAATATTTCACATACAACAGTAACAATAAAAGATAATTAAAGGAGCTGATACACTGGCCGCAACAATTGTACCTCAAGCCAACACCATTACAACCATCGTTGTTGCTTGAAGACCACGTTGCTGAAATAGTCAAACAGTACACAAATCCTGTTGCTAAAACAATCTGTGATTTGCGATGCTGAAATAATATTTCACATACAACAGTAACAAGAAAAGATAATTAAAGGAGCCGTTACACTGGCCGCAACATATGTACCTCAAGCCAACACCATTTCAACCACTGTAACAACATTTTGCTATGGAAGATCAGAATATCCTATTCCAGCATAGAAGATTAGATCAGACTAAGAATAGGATTTGTATGTACACATGTAATTTTATGCTTAATTGTATTAAGAGGATTCTCCTCTTTAAATAGGGGAGAAATCAACATTAGAAAGGAGATTATGGAAGGATTATCTAGAGGGGAATTATAGAGAAGGAGCGTGTTCACTTTTGATATTGTAACTTGTCACATTGGATAGATGAATAAAATATCATTCTGAGCATTTCTTCTTAGTTCCTTTCATTTCTAGGGAATCTTGTGAGAAGGAGAGGGCCCACCTTCTTCACAAGATTCACCCATTAATTTCTATAGTGTGTTAGTATTGTTTTTATTTCATACCTTGTTAAAACTTTGTTTCGCTGAAACTCTGTTTCAACTGATTGTTACATCATTTTCATACAATTCATTCCTAGGTAATTGTTGATCATTTTGATTGGTAATTATGTTTGCAGAATGAGTTTATGAAAGTGTGATAGTCAGAGACAGGTGCTGAAGATTCCTACTTTGGGGAATAGGGTCCTGTTCTCTGTTACATAATAGTTAGTCTTCTTTGCAGTATGCTGAAAGGTTCCTTTTCCCTAGGTTGTTGTTTCTTAATGTAATCCAGGATTCTTCTGATAATTATTTTCCTTTGAATCTTGAATTCTGCAATAGGTAGATTGCATTTAATGTAATTCAAAGTAGAACTTCAGTCTGTTCAAAGCAAGGTGTGATTAGTGTAACTTTTACTACAACTTTGGATTGCTTTTGAGATTGAGCATATACAGTCTGTGATTGCCTTTGAAATAAACAGACTTCCATGGGTTGACAATTTATGTAACACTTGATTGTTTTAATTAATAAACAATTATAGTGACCAACATTTTGGCACCGTTGCCGGGGAAGACATTTATAGATTTCAAAAGCATTTATGTTTTTCTTTCAGATTTACAGATTGCATGAGAGGACGCGGACCCTCTAAGGAAACTGACCCTATAGGTGGTAGGGGTAGAGGAAGGGGAGGGAGAAAGACTTTATCGATAAGATTATATCAAAATCTGAATATTTGGTTCCTCAATGACCAAGCTCTCGAAAACCAAGTCCTCAACCTTCCTTTCAAGCTAACTTTGAAACAGAGACAGTTGAGAAACCAACAAACAACATTGAGGATCGAGCAAGTGTAGTAGGGGAACAAACATAAGAAACCATGGATAGGTATAATGAAGAACTGCACCATGAAGAACGGGTAGGTCTTGAAGGAGAGGTAAACTATGAAAACTCTTTTTCTACCTTAGGATTTCCTATTGGTGATCTTCCTAGAGGAGTAGCTCCCATGAAGAATATTCCACTTTCAGCTTTAACTAACTTTCATGGTTTATCTTCTGAAGATCTTGATGAATTCATTTTCGAGTTTGACATATTATGCAGAAGTTATGATTACATTTCCAATGCTAAAAAATTAAAGCTATTTCCAGCAACATTAAAGGGAAATGAATTAAGATGGTTCATGAGTCTTGGGGTCATGTAATCACAACATGGGATGAGATGAAACATAAATTTCTACACAAATATCAAGACTATTGCCGAACAAGAAAAAAGAGAGGAGCTATTATGATACAAAAAGAGGATGAAAATCGCGGAGGACTTTGTAGAAATGTTACAGTATAATCTACAAAGATCAGTCACTTGATATAAGTAAATATATTCTTAAAACAATATTATTAAAAGAGGGTAGGGATATTTATTAGATATGTTAGATATGTTGGTAAAGGGGACATATCTAAAGAATGGTATGATGAAATTGTTAACCTCGTTAAAAGTGTTCAAGAGGGGCTGCAAGGAATAGATCAAACAACAGGGGTACCACATTTTCAAGAGTCCAAAATCAACCCGGTGGGAAATAAGAGCAGAAATAGGTAATTTACTTGAGGATTTTAAAGCTGAAATGTTAAATTCTTTTTCTGATTGACACCTTGCAGTTAAAAGAAACAAAGTGAGAAGCAAAGCGTCTGTCCATCTTAAATTTCCAAATCTTGGAGAAAAGCACCCACTAAAGGGGTGCCATTTAGGACAAAATCCAATTTACTTACTTTGTGAAAAGGATCATGAAACTCAACAATGCCCTTCACTTTACCAAAATCAAAGCGACATTACAACCAAGCGATGAAGAAGTTGAAGCTATCTATCTAATGACACAAAGAAGGCAATGGCAACCGTGGGGAAAAGGTATGAATCCTAATATGCCATTTACATCTTCATCAACGTTGGAATAATTTATCCTTCTTAGTCAAGCAAGAGTACCCTCCCTTTTAACCAAATCTGATACCCACCCTTCAATCAAATGAATTACCCACCCATGCAACAAACAAACCCTCCTTTGTAGACCCAACAACATGGACATCTTGGCCTTCACAACAACAACCTTACCTTAATTAATGGAATCCAAATTGGAGAGGTCAACAAACCTCGTTTCCAAATCAATTTCCTTAATTTCAATCATAATTTCAGCAACCACTCCCTTTACCATTAGGTGCTCCACTGAATAATCAAATGATGTGGCCCCAACTACATCAGTACAACTAACCCTATTTAATAATAAAAGGTTGTGCGATTGTATTGATATTCAAAACCGACCCTACACTTTATGTTTTTCACACCTGATACAATGATATTCATTCTACGATTTGGGAAAATAGTAGAACCTATCATTGATGATGTTACCTCTTTTGATTCTGATAAAGAAGAAATAAAAAAGAAGGATTTACTTGAAGAGGTACAACCATCCTCAAAATACTGTTGCTTTGAGAGCCACTTGAACCACCATTCCTTGAGTGTTTATCTTTGACTAAAACACCCGAGCCACCAGCCTTCAATCTTCTAGGGAATTACAAAATCTCTATGTCAAAATTCCACTATTACAAACACTAAGAGATGTACCAATTTATGCAGGACTATGCGAGACATTTGTGTCAAGAGTATGGTAGGAAAACTAAAGATCCCTTCACAATTCATGTCATGGGTGATTTATGCACTAATGTAGGGTAAAGCTCCTCTCAATTAAATATGGTGATCCCGGCCACCCTTTTGTCTCAGTACAAATTGGAAAAAAAATAATCCCTCATTTGGTAGACTTAGGCGCTGGTATCAATATTATGACTCTTGAAACTTCACAACTATTACAATTGAAGAATGAAATCAGAGATGCCCCAACCATCCTAGAATTTAATTTGTAGTTCTACAATCAGCCATGGGGAGTTGAGACCTAATCATCAGGTTGGAGTCACAGAATTATCAGTGACTTTGTGGTAGTACAACCCTGAAACAAAGTTGGGGTCATCCTCGATTTTGGGTAGGCCTTGGCCTAGCCACAAAGATGCCTTTATCGACTACAGTCTAGTTCAATGACCAATTTCAATGGATATGAGACCAAACAGCTTACTCTCTACCCTCACGCTACACCCTTGATTAATAATGACAATTCCTTATGGGTGGACTATGATGATCAAACTACTCAACCCTATCTTGACTATCGGACAAGCCTTAAGCCTTAAAAGATACCATTAGGGATGGAAGTAGTATAAATTTTATTTGTGAACCCTCCTGTTGGCTCAGGAGAACACATAATCAACTAATTTTGCACTTTTGAGTCAAATACCAGGAAAAACCTGCTTCTGATTCTACCTCAACCATCATTTCCTGTCTCTTCCCAAATATGCGAGTGAAATTAGACCCTAATGGAAACAGATATAAACCCCAACTTAACGATTCTTTGAAACCTGACAATTAATGAAGTTACTTCTTGAACATAAGGAAACATTCACACGAGACTATACATATATGAAGGGAATATCTCATGAATTATGTACTCATCGAACATATATTAAGGAAGATTTTCGATTAATCGCCAATCTCAATATGAATGTGAACCCTAATTTAGGAAATTCTTAAAGAAGAACTTCCAAAATTGCTTATCACGGAGGTTTTATATATCCACTATATCTTATATCTGATAGTGAATGGGTTTCCCTATTGGTAATAGTTCCTAAAAAGCGGGGAAATGGAAGTGTGTGTAGATTATAGAGCCTTAAACGAAGCCACTCAAAAGATCACTACCGGTACCATTCATTGGTCGGTGTTAGATGGTTTTGCAATAGGAAGAAATTCTTCTCTTTCTTAGATAGTTTCAAATTGGAACGGTCGAGAATTGCACCCCAAGTCCAAGATAAGACCACTTTTACTGGCCCATGGGGAACTTTTGTTTATAGAGTCCTCTCATTTGGACTATGTAGCGCACCAACAACCTTTCAAAGAGAAGTTATAGGATTTTTTTACATTATGATTAATGACTTTATGGAAATTTTTATGGATGATTTTACCCCTTATGGCGTTTTGTAGTGCTTCCTCAAAATCTTGAGAAAGTACTTAATCTTGAGAAAGTACTTGAGAAAGCCCACCTCTCCTTAAGCAGAAAAATTTCATATGATGATGAGTGAAGAGTGGGTACTTGGACATTTATTTCATCTCAAGAATTCGGGTAGATCCATCCAAGATACAAGTCATTGAGAACCTTCTTATTCCAAAAAACCAAACAGATGTGAGAAGTTTCTTAGGACATACTTGGATATTATAGAAGATTTATCAATTTTTTCCAAATAGCTTCTCCTTTGTTTGTGTTACTTATGAAAAGTGTTGAATTCAAGTGGACTAACCTTTGCGGGGAAGCATTTGATACGCACTCAAACATCAGTTATCTACAACTCCCATCCCAGGGGACTGATTTGACACTTCCGCTCATATATCCTCTGATGCTTCATATACTTCAATAGGTTTTGTCTTGGGACAAGAAGAAAAATCATCTCCCTTATGCTATCTACTTCATTAACAATAATATGAGTCCTGCTGAACTTATCACCGATCGCTGAAATAGATTTTAGGTTATCTGCTTGCTATTAATAAATTCGACATTACATCTTGGCTATTCTACTTTTGTCCATCGCGATCCCTTTCGGTAGTAAATATTGTAATGAACAAATGCATCACAAATGCTCGAGTCACCGAATGATTACTATTATTACAAGAATTTTATATTACAATTGTGGATCGACCGGAAGAAAATGTAGTTGTTGATTTTCTTTCGGTTGTGATGATAATACTCAATTAGATGATTCCTTTCGATGAATGTTATTTCGCGGTATCGGCTCACACTCACCATGGTGGCAAAATTTCTAATTATTTGGTTGCGGGAAGTTACCACCACACCTATCCACCAAGAGAAAGAAATCATCAACAAAGTGCTTGGTATAGCTTGATAAGTGGGTGTCTTTTCTACCACGGACTGATCAAGAAATCACGAAGTGCATTAGAAGATGAGGTTTATGATTTACTAAAAGCTTGTCATGATGGCCCTTGTGGAGGTATGGCGATAAAAGAGCGACACATAAAATTCGGGGATGGGTTATTATTGGCCCTCGGTTTTTAAAGATGCAAAGTATGTTCGATCTGTGTTAATTTCGTGAAAGAATTAAACCTAATCCTTAGAGATGAAATGCCATTGAATCCCCAAGTAGTACTCGAACCATTTTGAAGGAATGGTCCTTAGACTTTGTAGGACCATTAACCCTCCATCCAATCAAAAGTTTATATATTGGATGCTACTTGATTATATGACCAAGTAGGTGGAGGCTAAAGCAATCCATAGAGCTACTGAAGAAGCTGTTCTAGATTTATTATTTGAAGATATCTTTGTCCCGATTTAGATTGCTGAAGAATTAGTCGCCAGATGGAGGGACCTCCTTTCACCCTCTCTTGGTTTTAAATCCACCCTTCAAAATATCATAATCATCATAGAATGATGACCTTCACACCATACCACCCAAGCCAATGGGCCGGTGGAAAGCCTGAAACAAAGTAATAGAAGCCATTCTCACAAAAAGCAGGTGAAGGATTGGTCTCAAAGGCTCCACGAGTATTATGGGCTTACAGAACTACCGGTAGAAATACTACAGGATTCTCCCCTATGAATTAGTTTATGGAAAAGATTATATGACCAAGTAGGTGGAGGCTAAAGCAATCCATAGAGCTACTGAAGAAGCTGTTCTAGATTTATTATTTGAAGATATCTTTGTCAGATTTGGAGTGCCTAGAGAATTAGTCATAGATGGAGGACCTCCTTTCACCTCTCATGGTTTTAAATCCACCCTTCAAAAATATCATAGTCATCATAGAATGACTACACCATACCACCCCCAAGCCAATGGACAGGTGGAAAGCACAAACAAAGTAATAGAAGCCATTCTCACAAAAACAGTGAAGGAAAACTGTAAGGATTGGTCTCAAAGGCTCCCTGAAGTATTATGGGCTTACAAAACTACCTGGAGAAATACTACAGGATTCTCCCCCTATGAATTAGTTTATGGAAAAAGTGTTGTTTTTCCTGTGGAATTTGAAATCAAAACCTTAAGCACTGCTTTAGTTGTTAACCTTGATTTGACTGATGCACAGACAGCCAGGCTGCAGCAGCTTAATGAATTGGATGAAAAAAGATTAGATGCCATTCACCAGACAACTATGATTCAACAACAAAGAACAAAATGGCATGATAAAATCATTAAGCATAAGCAATTCCAAAAAGGTAATTGGGCTTTATTGTATGATTCTCGGTTTAAATAATTTCAAGGCAAACTACGTACAAGATGGCTAGGACCTTACGAAGTGGATACTGTTTTTCCCATTGGAACAGTAAGGCTCCTAACAATTGATGACTCTAAAACACCATTATTAGTGGATGGTCATCAGCTCCGTCTGTACCAACACCCCATTTCCAAAGAAGATTTTAAGGCCACATGTGTGGAAGATTCACATTATCTCTTTTTCGAGGAGCCTCCTGCCCCTCATTGCATTTAATTTTTCTGAATTTTATTTCTTTAGTATTAGATTAAATTTCTTTTACTAATAATCCCTGCCAAGGGATGGCATGTTACAATTGATTCTTTTGCAGATTCTCGATCCATAAAAGGCCTACCAAGAAAGGACAATCTTACTACACGTAGATCCAAGCTTCATCTTGTGAAGCATTTCTCCCTCTTTCTTCAATCCATTCATCTTCATTTCCCATTGAACATCCCCATCATTCATCCCCTCTCATTTTTTTTTCCTTTCCATTTCCCGTCCCCATTTTCCCATTGCTGAAACACCACTCTTCAACAACATTTTTCCCCATTTTTCCATTGTTGAAACACCACTCTTCAACAACATTTTTCCCCATTTTCCCATTGTTGAAACACCACTCTTTAGCAACATTTTTCCCATTTTCCCATTGCTGAAACACCACTCTTCAGCAACGTTTTCCCCCATTTTCCCATTGCTGAAACACCGCTCTTCAACAAAATTTTCCCCATTTTTCCCGTTGCTGAAACACCATTTTTTCCGCAATATTTTCCATTGTTAAAACATCACTCTTCAGCAACATCTTTCCATTCTTTTCCTGTTGCTGAAACACCACTTTTTCAGCATTGCCCATTTTCCCGTTGCTAAGACATGACTATTCATCATTTCCTATCATAAAAACATCTTCTTCAGCTCTTTCGCTCTCACTTCTCCTATTTTTCATACTACATTCTGTCCTTTCACTACCTTCTCCCATGATTAACAAACCCTTGATACAATTTCTCTCATAATTCCAAAGTTTCTTCCATGATTACTGCAGATCTATTATGAACATGCACTATATTTTTCGAAGTACGAATCAAAGGTAAAGATGAGGTATGTAAACTTTATATGTAAATACAATTGAACTATGGCTAATGAGAAGATGTTGATTCATTATTACCATACACTTAAAGTCATTTTATCCGTAGTTGGGGGGGGGATATCGAAATTTTATGCCATCATTTCACACGAACTAACTACCGTCTCTTCTTTTTTTTTACCCATTATCTTGTCTTTTCACCATCATTTACATGCCCTAATCCACAAAACTTACTCTGTTCGGGTGCGGTTACTTGGCTCTATGACTGTGCATTTTACTGAGCTGAATAGCTATGGGAGGTCCTGTTATACAATACGAACCCGCCACGACAACCCTGCTAGAATTGTATCCAGAAGTCTACCAAATCTTTCAGCAGGTAGGCTGGTTGGGTTATTTTCAGAGGCTCCAGGGATTTGATCAACAACAGGTTCTTCAATTTGCTCTAAATATTCAAGAAGACCATTCTATTGTTCAAGGGGTTCAGATTCAGTCACAGAGGATGATATAGAATAGGTTTCGGGTCTTCCCATCATTGGCATTCACTGGTTCAGCCGCAAACACATTATTCTTAATGCCCAGCAGAATTTTCTCTTGCCAGGAGAACAAGTTGAGCCTAAAGCCCGGGGTGTTTGACTTAGCTCGTTGCTGCCTCCTTGGCCAAAAGTTACAAAGTTTGTCAAGCACTACCTTACCTGTGAAGTTCGATACCAGGTAGTTTACCAGTATGACTTTGTCTTGTTATCTCATTTACGACATGCTAGACTGGTGAATATTCCTTACTGTCTGCTCGAATGTCTTACAAATATGTCGCATTATTGTAGATAGGCTAAAAATCCCATCCTTTCCCTCACCCATCACCGTCTCATTCAATTACTCATCCAAAAGGGTTTTTCCCAACAAAACCCTCTCCTAAACAATCCACCCATAAACCCTCAGGAAGTTGCTGAACATCCTGAAAATCCTCATGAAGAGAAACCGCAAAACCTTCCTGACCCTCCGAAAATACCTATTAATCTTCCTACTGATCCAATTGATCCAATTAACCCACCTACCATACCAAGTCCACCCCACAATTTACCAGAATCATCTACTCCTACTATTCATATCCTTAGCGATGATTCTGAAGCAGATAAACCTGATGACCCTCCCTCCTCCATCACTAAGGAAAAACCCACTCGCAAAAGAAAAAAACAAACTACTACTTTTCCTGTCATTTTACCTAAAAAACGAATGAGGGCTTCAACCAAAGAAGGAATTACTGCCACTACCCTAAACCCCTAACCCATTTTGCTAAAATCCCATACACCTCCACCCTCCCAAATCCCAGAATTTTTACCTGTTCAACCCACGGGCACTGAAACACAAGAACCAGAGGCCCAGGGTGCTGCAACATCATTTTCTCTACATCAAGTAGCTATAACACAAGAACCAACTACTCATTCAGTAGATGTTACACAATAACCAGCTATAGCTATTGAACAAGAACCAACTACAACTGAAACACAAGAACCAGTTGTTGACTTTATTCCTGAAATACAAGAATCAGATGCCCAGGGTGCTGCAACATCATTTTCTTTACATCAAGTAGCTGTCACACAAGAACCATCTACTCATTCAGTAGCTGTGACATAGGAACCAGCTACTCATTCAGTAGCTGTCACACAAGAACTAGCTACTCATTCAGTAACTGAAACACAAGAACTAGCTATAGTTGTTACATAAGAACCAACTACAATTGAAACACAAGAACCAACTATAGTTGTTACACAAGAACCAGCTACAGCTGAAACACAAGAACCAACTGCTGACTTTATTCCTGAAATACAAGAATCACATGCCCAGGGTGCTGCAACACTATTTTCTTTACATCAAGTAGCTAAAACACAAGAATCAACTGTTGATTTTGTAGTTGCTCCACAAGAACCAACTACTGAGGTTGTGACCATTACACAAAAACCAGTCACCCCTATTGATACATCTATGACAGATCAACAACCAGAACCAACAATGTCTTCTCTCCTACAAGAGAATGAGTTTCTAAGATCAGAACTGGAAGCTTACAAGCAAGAGCTGGTAATGGCAAAGGAAGCATATGACAGGGAACTTAATTTGTATACCTTAGCTCGTGTAGCGGCCATGGCAGAGAAAAACACAAAATATGATCAGTATAGAGAGTATATGTGCAGCCAATGTGGGGATATTTATGATCAAGCAGGCTACAAAGTGGTTCAAATCTTAATGCCTGGAACTTCCCCCGCACCTACCACTTTTGCAGTTAAAAAAGAGGAACGCCCTACTGTTACACAAGAACCAGTAGGACCTTCAAAAATTCCAAAAAGCAAAGCTAATCTACAGGAACCCTGACCTACAACAACTATTAAATTTGAAGCTCCTATTTTCATTAGTAAAGCTACTCAAACTCTGCCTATTGATGAATCTTCCCCTCCTGGCAAGATCAATATGCCTACTTTTGTGGAACAAGCCACTCAGACTCTACCTCAGCCTACCACTTGCAATGCTGGAACACAAACTCAACCATGGAATGAGCAGGTAATAATGAACAAATGGAAAAAGGAGTCTGCTATTACACAGGACAAAAGTTTGCAGGAGCACAAACTACTTTGGCTGAACCACATGTATTCAAACTGGGAAGCTTTGGAGCAAACACGCAAAGAATCTCGTGCCCATAAGAAGCAGAATAAGGAGTTAAAAAGGAAATTGCTCCTGATGTTAAGAAGCAGAATAAGGAGTTAAAAATCAAATTGTTCCTGATGTTTGATTTGGTACAAAAATTGTTGGCTGCTAGGAAACCATCCTCAAATTACTCTCTTTTCCTTACAGAATGACTTGCATTCTTTCAGATGAAATCAATCAAAGATGGAAGACCCTATGTAGTGTTCAAACCAGAAGATTTTGTTCAAACTTTTGCAGAAGCCTCTACTATTGATCAACATCTACTATGTGAATTATACCTTCATATTGAAGCCATTCCTGAGAACAGACAGCTTAATCTTAATCCTCTTGTTGATGATATCCAGATTCGGGCACTCGCCTCCTTCCTTGCCAACTAGATTATGTGGCAGAATGATTTTCTAGCTGCCAAGCATAATGAAGATAACCCTATCCTCTGGATACAGACAGAACCACAGAACGCTGCCACCTTTGTTGTAGAATATTATCAATTTTTGAAGAAACTAGGGATGATTCAATATATACGACAACTACAGGCAACAGTACTTTAGGATTGTCAACAGTTTATTAAATCCATAGAGACTGCCTCCCTAAAAGCAAATAACATGTTTTGGCAACAATCTTCTAAGAAAAGGCAGGAGCACAATCGCTTTAGTCCTACCAATCTTGAGACAACAATCTTCCGAGTACCTAGTTACATCAAATGTGTCCAGCAATGCGCTGAAAATTGGATAGCTTATCAGTTCCATTTTCCCATTCTATGGATGCCAGCAGAAAAGTATCAAGTTCATCATAGGTTACCCAAGAAGGTTGAAGCAACAGTCTGGCAAAATCTACAACATGTTCAAGGATTCATAGCCCCAACAGACAGTAGTTTCTACAACCACTGCTTAAGTAATTTGCACGCCCAGAGTCGGTATCCAGATGCTGATTTAGATTGAAGTTGCCTGAGGACATGCAACCTTTTTAGTTGGGGGGGATGTTAGGACCCTATAATGTACCTTTTTTCTCATACTTTTTTCTATCATTACATCCTTTTCCCGCTCATATTTAAGCTTACATTATCACCTTAATCTATTTTTCTGAAGGTATATAACGCTTCTTCTCTTTGCTATATGTTTAACTTGTTTTACATGTAATTTACATTAATTTCATAATTGGCCATTAATCATAAATATATAGTTGCTAAAACAGTTTGAAGACTACAGTTAATATATCATTGTTGCTTGAAGACCACGTTGTTGAAATAGTCAAACAGTACGCAAATCCCGTTGCTGAAACAGTCCGTGATTTGCGATGCTGAAACAATATTTCACATACAGCAATAACAAGAAAAGATAATTAAAGGAGCTGATACACTGGCCACAACAACTGTACCTTAATCCAACACCATTACAACCATCGTTGCTGCTTGAAGACCATGTTGCTGAAACAGTCAAACAATATGCAAATCCTGTTGCTGAAACAATCTGTGATTTGCGATGTTGAAACAATATTTCACATACAACAGTAACAAGAAACGGTAATTAAAGGAGCTGTTACACTGGCCACAATAGTTGTACCTCAAGCCAACACCATTACAACCACTGTAACAACATTTTTCTACGGAAGATCAGAATATCCTATTCTAGCATAGAAGATTAGATCAGACTAAGAATAGGATTTGTATGTACACATGTAATTTTATGCTTAATTGTATTAAGAGGAATCTCCTCTTTAAATAGGGGAGAAATCAATATTAGAAAGGAGATTATGGAAGGCTTAGCTAGAGGGGAATTATAGAGAAGGAGCATGTTCACTTTTGATATTGTAACTTGTCACATTGGACAGATGAATAAAACATCATTCTGAGCATTTCTTTTTAGTTCCTTTCATTTCTGGGGAATCTTCTGAGAAGGAGAGGGCCCACCTTCTTCACAATATTCACCCATTAGTTTCTGTAGTGTGTTAGTATTGTTTTTATTTCATACCTTGTTAAAACTCTGTTTCGCTGAAACTCTGTTTCAACTGATTGTTACACCGTTTTCATACAATTCATTCCTAGATAATTGTTGATCATTTTGATTGGTAATTTTGTTTGTAGAATGAGTTTATGAAAGTGTGATAGTCAGAGATAGGTGCTGAAGATTCCTACTTTGGGGAATAGGGTCCTGTTCTCTGTTACAGAATAGTTAGTCTTCTTTGCAGTATGCTGAAAGGTTCATTTTCCCTAGGTTGTTGTTTCTTAATGTAATCCAGGATTCTTCTAATAATTATTTTCCTTTGAATCTTGAATTCTACAATAGGTAGATTGCTTTTACTGTAATTCAAAGTAGAAGTTCAGTCTGCTCAAAGCAAGGTGTGATTAGTGTAACTTTTACTACAACTTTGGATTGCTTTTGAGATTGAGCATATACAGTGTGTGATTGCCTTTGAAATAAACAGACTTCCCTGGGTTGACAATTTATGTAACACTTGATTGTTTTAATTAA
>SNQJ01S0007227.1:43996-63028 GCA_010110895.2 Picea sitchensis | reverse complement strand
CTTGGCTAAACTATTAGGGAGTCATGGAAGAAACCATTTTGCAGAATAAAGATACTATTAAAAAAAATGTCAAATCAAAATTTAGGGAAAAAATGTGGTGTGATAAAGAGTTAGAGGAAAAAAGAAAATTAAGGTATTATAAAAATGTAATCAACCCTAATCTAGAAGATCAAAATTATCTATATGTTTTGCCAAGTGTAAAGAAAAAAATAAGCATTGCTAAGATAAGAACACATTCTCATGAGCTCCATAGTGAAATTGTGCATTGGTCAATTCCTAAAACGCCATGGGATGAAAGAGTGTGTCACCTTTGTGACACTAAGAAGGTTGAAGATGAAAATCAATTTCTCTTAGATTGTCCAGCCTATACCCATATTAGATCTCATTTCAAAATATTGATCACACTACCAACCTTCCTAACCTCTTAACTCAACAAAAGTATGATGATATTGGAAAACTTATCTTAATGATTTTTGAGCACATAAACAAAATTCTAAAGAATCACAAGTAATCACTTACCGTCTTAAGGTCCGATAGACCAATTAGGTCTTAGTGGACGTTAATCATCATCATCATCATCATCATCATTTATATCACCATTTATTTATATGAAATATTATTTACCTCCTTTGTATGATCATCCATATAAATATTTTCATTTTATTCTTTAAATATATAAATATAAAGTTATTAGACATCTATTTACAATTAGGCATATTGAAAATTCTAATTAATTCATCCATATAAATATTTTAATTCATCAATGTAAATATTTCCATTTTATTTTCGAAATGTAAAGTTATTAAACACCGACCAAGCATATTGAAAATTCTAAATAATTTACTTGCATATTTCTTTTGAAAAATCAAAATTATATTCTCTTCTCTTCAAACTGTAATGCCTAAATAATAATGCATTTGTATAAGGATTTATCTCAAACTCTTGTGACAAAGTGACACAACACTTGACTTTAAAAATTAAGCTTCATCATTTCTTGTTATTACTAGATCATCAAAATATAAAGAAGGTAGACATAATAATCCAATTTATTTTTTTGTATATAATGGTGAGGATCACTTCTCATACTACAATTTTGGATGCATGATCATACAATACATATTTTATATAGGCCTATGCAATTGTGGTGATCTTTAAAACCTTGGTATGGACCCAGATTATAAAGAATAAGATGTTGTTTACCTTAAAAGTAAAAAAAACACCTAAGATATCTTTTAGTAGACTTATTGGCTGGTTTGACGGGGTTGCGCAAGGACAAAGACAAATTAGCGGAGCGGGTGGAGTTATTAGAGTAACTAGTCAAACAGGTTATAGATGGATGCTCAATTGTGGGGCAGACACAAACAATAAAGCAGAGCTCTTATGACTTTGGTCCATGTTCACCTTGGTCGTCCATCTACACATTTATGATTTACAGGTGGTTGGTGACTCAAAACTGGTAATAGACTGGCTGAACAATCAAGTTGACCTCCAGGCCATGGGCCTACATTTTTGGAAGAAGTGGATTGAGTCTCTCATTCTGGAATTCTGAGCCATCGAGTTTATACATTCCTTTAGAGAATTCAATCAGGAGGCGAATAACCTCTCAAAACATGCTTCGGGTCTCCAGGAAGGGATGCTGAAATTTTATCAGATGGAGGATGGACAAGAAGGTTCACCTCTCTTCCTCTCGCTCTATTGAGGCTTTTTGTTGTTTTTAGGGTGCCCAAATGCTTAGGAAAAGGAATTACGAAGTGTGATGTAGACAACAATATTCTCTTTTCTGGCTAAATGAAGACTATTACTAAAGTGGCTATTGATCAGACAGACAAAATACCAAATTTCTGTGTTGGAGAAAAACCATTCTCCCCCTTTTTGGATTTTTTCCCACATTTTCAAAGATGATAAGAAGACAAGCAGGTTGAAAGATGTAATTTTTTGTTTTCTGGTGTGGAAGGGTTGTGATGTCTCCAACTCGGGTGTTTTCTGTAACTGAGAGGTTACTCCTTTTATATATTTTAATATAAAATGTGAAATTTTCTTTTGGAATTAAAAAATGATGACTTGACATCATTTTGGTGAAGTCATCATTTTGGTGTAAGTTCCAATTATATCTAGTGGCATGTGCAATCAAAAGTAATGTGGCTTCATAATTTGTTCATTTTGTTTGTGAATAGTTTTTGGCAACTATTCTTTCCTTGTACTTGTCTACACTAACATTAGAATTGAACTTAATTATCTAAAAACATTTATGATAAAAAACTTTGTAACTTTTATATTCATGAAAATTTTAAAAGTTACATTTCATGGGTGTCAAGCACCGAATATATAAGAATACACTATGAACAATCCATATTAATCCTAAGCTAACTTATAGCGTAGCTTCAAAAATAGTTCCAAGTATGGGCATACTACTACTTATTACTAAAATGACAATGAGAATGAAGGGTAATAGCCTTAAAACTTACTACTAGAAATAAAAATAAAAACAACATTTCCTCATATACAATATCAAGTGGAATTTCCAAAGAAAGAAGTTGTTATGAGCATTTAGGAGGTATTCTATTAAATCATAGATGGATGATCCTTCTATTCCCTATGTTATTCCATCTAAAGCATACCTTGTTATCCCAACACAACCTGCTTAGAGAGCTTGTTAATAAGTTTATTGAATTTTATTCTTACATGGAGGAAGGTGATGTCTTCAAATTGTGTTGCCACTGCCGTTATTTGATCAAGTAGAGGTCTTGGAGTGATATTTTGTAGACAAAATATTCCTTTAACCCATTATATCACTAGATTGGAGTCCCCAAAAACCTACAACTTGGTTAAACACTTTTCCAAAGAAACCTTCAACAAATTAAGTAATGCATGTAGTTCTACATAGTTGTTTGTTTTCCTTCCTAAGCCTAATTTAAAAGTGGTGTTATACCTATCAATGAGGTACACCACTCCTACTCCATAAGGTCCTAGGTTCCCCTCATTGGTTCCATCAAAGAAGCCCAAACTTTTGGATTTTCCAATTATAAGAGGATCTATTTTCTTTTTCATTTCTATTTTGAAGGCATGTATATGTCCCCATAAATGTACTTACTTTTTTAAAACACTTTCAATGTGGATAAAGGTTCATCCTAAAATAGTATCTCATTTGTGGCAGTCTTGATTGACCAAGATATAATGCAAGGAAGTTCTTTGTTATCCACCAATCTTGAGTTATACATCCATTTTTCCAAACCATCCATTAAGGAAATACATTCCCATTTACTTATCCCCATTGTCAAATAATAAACCTCCTTCCATACCTCCTTTGTAAATGGGCAGTGCATTAACAAGTGTTGGGTATTTTCTTTGTCACCTCTACATAACATATAGAGACATGGCTATTTTTATAATCTCCCTAAAGTACCTATTAGGTAGGCACCTTATTATTTAGATTCAACCACATCAATAGTTTGGATTTTAATGGTGCCATGGGTTTCCACAAGGATTTACATCACCATTATGATCTTATGTATTCATTAAGAACATGCCCTTATATCATAAACTTACAATATTCTAGGAGGACTCCATGACCATACTACAACATCATTCTCTTCTTTCATAAAAATGTAAGTTGTATTCAATCTATTTACATATTGATTCCAATGATTAGAATGATTAGAATAATGTCCATCCCATCCTAGCAACCCAAGTTCCTTCCATCCATAATGTGATAGGTTACCTTGTATTTAGTTGTAGCATTAGCTAGGTGTATTATTCCTTGTTTACTCACCTACTCTATGGGGCCCTCATTTAGTCTATGATTTCCATTACTACCAACCCAAGGATCAAGTCCAACTCTAACATGATTGTTATTCCCTATCTTACATGATAGCTAGTTTCCCATTAGGGGGAAGCTAATACTAAATCTATCCACATGATGGAGGAATTTTACGAATGATTTGGATCTATGTTTGTTCCATTCCTATATGTTGATAGTCTAGATGGCTTCAAAAAGGATAAAATTATGCCACAGAACAAGGTTTGAGTAATCTCCATGGTCTTGTAACTGCAAGCGATTTCCCAAAGTAATGGATATTATTGAGACATTGTCCACCCATATCTTTTGTATTTACCAATATTTACCATTTTACAAATGGGATCCATTTTTTTGGTTTTCACTTCCATCAGAAATTGAAACATTTCCTTTGAAATTTTTCTAGTATAACCACAATGATGTATGTCGATGATTTCCAATACACTTGTGTGGCTTCGAGAACTAATTTATTAGTTTTCATCTTCGTCCTTTCGATATCTAGAAATTGCATCACCCTAATACACTTTTATCCACTTTTTTATATAACCAATCCAAGTGTTTGGATCCGTAGCTATATAGTTTTAAATAAAAACCCAAGTATTTTAGTTCTTTGTTGAAATATAAAACTTGGAAGGGAAATATCTGACTAATTCCTCTCATTTTGTTGTCATTTGGCCCAAAGAATGAGATAGATGATTTTTTCATATTGACTTCCATTCAAGTTGTTATGTTATATATGTCAAATACCTTCTTTAAGTACCCCACCTCTCTAATAGATATTGCTCCAAAAAACAAAGTACATCATCTACAAATAGGAGGTCAGATATGGAAAATCCTCTTCTAATTTGTATTCCTTTCAATTTTCCATTTCTTTTCTAAGCTTCAATAATCCTACTTAGGCCTTCAACCAGAAAAAAACAACAAGAAGGAATATAGTGGACATCCATACGTGAGCCCCCTAGTAAGCTTAATAAACATACAAGTTGATCCATTTATCAAGATTACAAAATAGGATGACTTCAGGAAACCTTCAATCCAATTAATAAAATGGAGTCTAAAACTTGTGTGTGCAAGAATAAGCACGAGAAAAAGTTTGTCTTCCATACAATAAAACATTGGTAAATCAATTTAGATTACCATAGAGGGGATTTTCTTGATATTTATTGAATGTATTTCCTCTTGAGAAATAGAATACACCATGTATTTGTCTCCTCTCAAAAATTCCAAATTACTCCAAAGATAAAATATTAGATAGGAGTGCTTTTAACCTTTTGTTAATAAAATTTGAAATAAGTTTGTAATTTGAGTTGCGTAAAAAAACTGGTCTAAAATCATGAAATGAAGTTGGGTTATCCTTTTATGGGATTAGGGATGGGAAGTCAGAGTTCAAATGCCCTACCACTATACATTATCTTCTCAATTCCTCCATCACAACAAGGATATTATCTTCCACGCATTCAAATAAACCTTGAAAAAAATCAATCAACCACACATTGGGGCATGGGTTATTATCCTTTTGAAAGAATACAAATACTTCTTTAAGTTCTTGCTTAGATAATTCTACCTCCAATTCTTCATTTTCTTCTTGGTTACAAACCTAGGAAATAAATCAATTAATTTGATCACTTATACAATATTGGATCTTTTAGGATATTTGTATAATTGGCTAAAAAATATCAACCCCTACCTATGTTATTTCCTTGAAAGATGATGTTTTTTTTTTTGTTTTTTTTTTCTATTAGGTTTCAGCATCTCCTAGCTTGTGTTTTTTTATTTTTCTCCCCTTATCATAGTTTTGAAATAATTTGGTTCTTTCATCCTTTGGGATAACCATACAAAACTTATCCTTAGTCTCCACTTGGCCTCCTCCCATTTCAACATGTTTCACTTATTTTCTTCAAGGTTATTCAACACTATTTTCTCTTCCTCATTAAATATACCATTTAGGATTTTGACACAAAATGTATCTATATTTTCTTCCACTTCAATAATATCATTTTGGGAGTTGTTGTACTTCTCCTTTTATCAGTCCACTATGGCCTTCTTAACCACTTGGAAATTTGTGAATATTTGAGACACAACAATTCCATCCACATGAGGATCAAACTTCCTCCACTTATTCTTTACTGTACTTGAGAATTCCTCATCTTGAAACCAATGATATATTAATTTGAAAGGAGTAGGAGGATTATGATAATGTTTTTCTAATTGAAGAAATATTGGAACATAGTCTAAGATGCCCCCAACCCCAATTAATATTTGGTTTGTAAATCCTAACTAGTCTTTCTAGGGATATTTTTAATGGGGTGAGTCTAATCCCCTAATCATTAAGGACACAATCGTCATATTGAAACTAGGGAAGAGATTGTTTCTACTCTAAGGTCCTTGACAATGATTATTTTTTCCCCTTTTGGATTTATCTCTATTGTTTTTCTTGGGTAATTAAATGAAAATGTTTCCTCCCAACAATTGAGTGACTTCATATATGGTTTGTGTCTACCCTTAATCCCCTAGAAAATCTAGCACCCTCACATTCCCCAGATAAAACTTGTTGTATTTTAGATTCTTTATCTTTTCCTTATAGAAAGACATTGTTAAATGGCCCTAGGAAATTACTTCATAGAATAATATAAGGGTTTTAGTTGGGGGAGAATTTATAGAGGGATCAAAACATTGAGGGATTTCTTTCATGTTATGGAATGAGGTAAAGGGTGTAGTGACTATCTTGTAACCAAAGGTGTTTGGGAGTTTACCAAAGCATCCATCTTTCAACAATCTAAAGAATCTAAGATTTTGATAAAAAGGAAATTAAAAGCATGATAAAGTAACTTAGCAATGAAGGCCTCTTCTACGTTTCGACTCGGTGTACCAAATATTTGATATGGATTTGCAATAACCTTTAGTTTGCGGCTTAGGGCCATTTTGAATTGATCCAATAGTGGCTTCTTCATAGCTTCTTGATTTTTCTTTTGCAAGTGAAACATAGTTACTAACTTGACAAGAAATATGACCTCAAAATGAGAACTCTCACCCTAAAAGCCCATATTTTTGTTTCAAAAATACCCAAAGCACCATTTTTTCGGGGTTAAAATTACATCCTCTTACACCCATGGCTTTAAAAACTCGTAAAGTTGTAACAAAATCTTAAAATTGACCCCCAAATCGAAAAGTGGTGCTACTGGTAACACTCCTTTTTTAGGGGGGTTACAATTACAACTTGTTTGAAACCATGGTCTTAAAAATCAATACCATTACAACTAAACCTTAAAATGAACCCCCAAATTGAAGGTGCTACTAGTAGAACTCCTTTTTTTGGGCTTAAAAGTGAAATGATTTTTAAAACATGACATTAAAAACTAATACTATTTAGAAAAAAATATTGAAGTCAACCCCCAAATTGAAAAGTGGTGCTGCCAGTAGAACATCTATTTTTTCAATCTTAAAATTGCAACAATTTTGAAATCATGACCTGAAATATAGTACTATGGAAAACAAAGTCATAAAATCAACCCTTGAATCAAAAAGAGGTCATGTGTGGACTTTCAATAATATTTTAGAAGGTCCAAAACCCTAACATTAATTGAGGGTTGAGGCATGAAAAATCCCTAACCCTAACCCTCCCCTATTATTCGGCCATGTTAAATACTAGGTTGCTAGGAAGAGAAGGGGTTACATTCTTTTAGAATTGTAATTATTCCATAGTTGAGAAGAGCATCTAGGAGTGGGATTTGAGATCATAACAGGGGAGGTATAAGATTATGTAGAAACCATTGAGGCCACAATGTCAAAGGAAACTCCATATTGAGTGCCCCTTTCTTTGTACTTGCATTTCATAACTGAATAAAAGAGATCAAAACATATGCCTCACCTTCTAGCTGGGTTTTTTTCCCCATATTGTGTTTCCTAGGTCACATATTGTGTTAATTTGTGTGGATGGTGTGTTCATTTTCTTGTTCTTCCATTTTTGGATTTCAATTATTTCCATAAATTTGAGCATTAATATAGTAATAATAAATATGGGATTTAAGGAAATAATTTGCATAATAAAAGATTTCAGAATATTATAATAATTTTCACGATGAACTATTCCAATGGAATATTCATGACAATTTACAGATCACTATTGTTAACAACTCTCTTCAATTTGAGGATTGATTTTAATATTTTGGTTGTAATGGTATCAATTGTTAAAGTGTTGGCGTTGTGCAGTGTCAATATTTTAGTACATTCTTGTGCATGCACTTACCTTCTTAACACTAAGGGGTTTGAGACCCAAGGTTCGTCCATAGCGTGTCCAACAAAAACCCCTAAGGATTGAAATATCAATCCTCAACCAAGGCTGAGGAAGGTCTCACCTGAGATGTAAAGAGGATCATAGAGACCATAAGGTCTTATTTCAGGAATGGAGGATCAAACATACCAAACAATACTGAAAATGGAATCCATGTAACTCATGTTTGATAATATAATAAGAATTAAGAATTATAATTGTACATGCACATGTGCTTCTCATTCAAGAAAACATAGTATAAAAAAGACCTTCCATATCTTTATTACTGGATGTATTCCATCATATTAGAGATATATATTATGCTGAATAGCTTAGTTTAACAACCATAAGACTTCATCTCATTACTATATAAATAGTGGGAATACAACAATATGTGCTTTGCACTGATCTTTAATATTCAGACAAATAAAATACACAGGAAAATTTTCCATACAACACAAGATTATCATAGGATAACTCAGAGCTATGGGACTAATGCATTCAAGAATTAACCAACCTATTTTATGAGATGAGAGCTCTCTTTCATATATTTTTTTGTTGGGGAGCATTTTCCTTCACCGTTCTTCTCCACTCACTTTTCTTATCTAACAACCTCCCACACTTCTGGTACCTTCCAGGGATCCACGTAGATTCTATGCATCGGGAGAAATCCTAATTTCTTGGCCAACTCGTCTTTTGTATTCCCCACATATTCATCTGTTGTTGGAAGCAATCATTCCAGGAGATATCCCAATGATTCCTTTCTTGCTTCTGGCAGGCATCTTCTTGGTTTCTGGTGCAACTGAGAAAACTAAAACTGACGTGCCCTTGAACTCTTTTAGACTTGGCACCACTTCTTAACAAAACCCAGTCTGATGTGCACGCCATGGAATTATTTCGAGCATCTCCTTTAGGTTCTCGCAAAACTTCTAGATGAGCACACACAACTTTCATTTGTGCATGCACGCGAAATTGGACCCAAACATTTGGGTGCCAATAGGCCCCCACCACTATTTCCTAGCTCATCTTCAAGCCAGATGCTGACCTTCCAAGGGAAGAGAGAAGAGTAATAGAAAATCATCGTTCAACGAAACCAAATATCAGGATGGATTGACTTGAGTAAGAGAAAATCATCAAAGTAGGCTAGAGTTGTCGCTTGACTCAGGTTCGAGGCTTAGGGAGGTAGGTAGGAAGGTGATAGATGGAGTTGGAGTGCACGAGGGTAGATGATTGAACTCATGACATTACAGATAATAGTTTCCCTTAATATAGGGAGGGGGGTGGGGAAGAGAGGGGAAATGTGGGGTGTGTAAAGAGACATGATTCCCAAATGTGTGGGTGGAATTGGTGAATCTAAGGCAAGTGAATAAAGCATGCTTCATCAATGAAGGTGATGATGCATGGAATGGGATGAACTAATGAGCGCACTGGATCAATAAAGGTGATGACGCATAGTGACAATTAGTAGTCGAACGAAAGGTAAGTGAGAAGAGTCTAAGTTATACCTAATAGTTGTTGGTACCACATTAATAAGCGAAATAATGAAAGTGTAGGAATGGTTGGGTATGAAAGAGGAGGTGAAGCACACATCCCAGAAGAGTGGTGTAATCAGATCATGAACTCAGTGATGGGCAGAGGAAATAACACTTGGGGGGGAGGGCCAAAGAAACTAGGATTGATACATGGAGGAATTTATCCACCGAATAAGGGGAGGAGAAGGGTTATTTATATAAGAGGAATAGGGACAATAGGTAGCTGATGAGATGAGTGTGATGGAGGTGATGTGTCATAGATGACACAAAAAATGGTGATGGAGATATCCCAATGTCGATTTGATTTTTCGATGATATTCTTGGCTGAATTAAGTATTATAATAGATGTTGTATCGATGAGTTGTGAACTATGATGTATTTATATAGTTGCACCCAACGCATAAGTGTTGCTGGTAGGAACTCTGACTGATACTCAGGTCGAATGGCTATTAGGTACCAGTAATAAGACTTGTGGTACAAGGGTACTTCTTCTTTGAACACCTTGGAAGGAGAGAAAGTTGTCCTGCGATTCTGTCAATATGTGTGAGTGGAGTGGACTAACAGTTGGATGGATTGAGAAAACGTTGACCTGTCAAAGGTATGACTAACATAGTAATACTGATGGTGCTTGGGGATACTTGTCCAGCTAATAAATAGGATTTGCTGACTACGCCCATAATCTATTGGTAGGAGGAGCTTGTACATAAGAACCATAGTGTGGACGAAACATATTCTAGGGGAGTCACACATGAAGATTGCGCACCCTAGCCAAATTTGAGTGATAAGGTTATGAGAGTGGAGAAACCCCTAGTGGGTCACACTATTGGTCTGAGGATATGTTGGTGACTACGTTTAGCTATGGGGGTTCATATTCTGGGATGACCAGTTTTGGTAGGAGCCATTGATGAAGGAGCTCATCTATATTGGGATATATCTCATCTGGTTCTATCGAGTGGGGGAGGAATCAGTTTTTTATGGTGAACGATTCTAGGGTGAAGGTGAATTCATCCATTAGATGTAAAGGCATGGTGGATGTAAGGGAAACTAGTTTACTAAAAAAATTGGGGACTGGTGGTAAATGAGAGGGGTATGGGTGGGTGCGAGGAGAGGTTAGATATTTACGACATGTACTATGCCTCTTCTTGGCTAACCACTTTCTTTCACCAAGAGAAGTAATGTGAGATGTGATTCATTTAATGCTAAATAGGTTGCAAATATTCTTCTCCATAGTTACCAATTCTCGATGAGGTTACATGACATCCATGGCTTGAAGTATGTGCTTTGTGGGGACGATATTCCCCATTTGGACCAGGAATCTCTCCACTAGCCAAGTGCCATCAAATCGTGGGGCATCATAAAGTTCATATCCTATCCATCACATTGCCTTTGTGATTCGCGCACATCACCTTGTTGACACCTCATAAATATTATTTTTCCATCTATCCAAGGAATCTTCATAATCTGTGTCATAATATTTGACACTCCTCCAACTTGATTCTTTGTCTATGGTGGGTTTGATGTAGTCCTCGCTGTGCCCTGACCTTGTATATATTTTCAATGACCAAGATCTGTGCATCCTCGTCGATAGTCTCATGGTAGTGGTCACCTTCATATGGATCAAGTGGCACGACCACGTGCAAGGTGTCAATCTCAAATGACATTTAACGCTTCTTCAAATTCGACACTGAATTATTGTCAAAGGCCTAGTTGATTCCTAGTAATGTAGGGTAGGGATCTGACTCATCTATGATTTCAATGACTTCGAAGTCAACCTCTTTTTTTACTCCTTGTATATTCATATCTACTTGCTCCAGTCGACCGCTGGGGTAGATATTGTACTGATTGGATAATCATTTTTGAATGGGCGACCATACCAACTTAGGTTTCCCCATCACTCCCCAGGATTTCTTGGGTAAAATGTTCACATCAAATCCTATATCCAACATGAATCCATCGATATCATACCCACCAAGCTATTTTGTCATCTTAAACTCTCGACCAATGCGCTTTTGCTTGTTGACTTGGCAGACATCCCTTCCTAGCAGCAACGCTGCAATGAAGGTCTCCTCTCCTTGTTCTTTCATGCACGAAATTAACATATTGGTCAACTTACTCACAACTTATGTATCTCTGAGAAAATGAAAACAACAGTGCAATAAGGTATTGACTTGATCTTCTACTTATGCCATGCAACCTAGTTCATGCAAGGATTCTACGAACATTGTGTGTTGCAACTCTTCTTGGCATTGTTCAGATGCTTCCTTCTTAATGCATTGGAACATAGTTTGTTTGCGTGCTTCTTCTATCAATATTTGGGTTGCACGCTAGATTTATTCACACATGTGAGATTCCTCCAAAGATCTATGTGTCATGTAGTTCTTCACACGCATGTGCACCTCTTTGTGGATCTGTGCTTCTTCTAGAGACCTCTTTTTCATCCTATGGAATTCCTCTTAGACCCGTGCCTCTTCAAGAGACCTTTGAGTCATGTATTACATCTCCACGTGCGCTTGTTCTTCATCCAAGGATATCTACACATTGTGAAGAAACAACTTTTGTTGAGCTGCATCAAACTTAGGAGTGGGATGGGGGGCCTTCCTGATATTTCCTTCTGCTTTTTGACCTGAACCTTCTTCGTACTCAAAGTCTGCCCCTGTCTTTTCCCCTCCACGGGTTACTACCCAGACGTCCGCTTCCCCATTCTTCTTCTTGGTTTTGCACGACTTGACATGTACCATGTTACAATTACCCTTCTTGTCCTCCCACATTTTCAACAATTCTGGACAATCCTCAATTACATGTTTAATACTATAACAATATTCACATAGCACGCATGACTGAGTGTAGAATTTTGAGACATGACCAATCTCACTGCAATTGAAACATGTGGGGGTTTTTCCACCTCCTCCACCATATCCTCCTCCTTGACCACATCCATACCCACCTCTATGTCCTCCTTGATATCCCCCTCTATTACTTCCACCACGCTCACCACCCTTTTGTTCCTCTTGTACCCTGAATGCATTCCAGGTATTATCTTGCATCATTTGGAGGGAGTGGAAGCTACTGATATCGCGGTCGACTAATTTATAGAATTCACAGAAGGGGTTGTGATTCATTGCTTGAAACTTTTGTAAGGTGAGGTAGAAGGGTGAAACATTGCCCCACCATCGACATATGTCACACCATTCTAACTATCTAGACAAAAATGGACTTAGCGCGCATGTCGCCACATAATTTGGAAGGACCAGGAATGCGTCTCGTCGATGCCATTTTGAACGCCATGTAGTGCACCACAAATGTTCGTGCACAACTTTAGCCTTGGACATATCTTTCAACTATACTTTTAGGTTAGCTAGTTGTGATTGAACCTGCAACAACTTGGCTGATGTTTCTATGCCTCTAGGTGTGGCTTCCAATTGCATCGTGATCTCAATTTCCTTGGCCTGATTTGTCACCTTTTTTTGGGTGAGTGGGACTCAGATATGGGGAAGAAACCCCGCAATGAACCATTCTCTATGTTTCACATCCTATATCTAGAACATCATCCTATCCAAAAATATTTTTAACTTCCGGTCATAATCCCAGATGATCTCTCCTTCCTTTTGCTTGATTTCCTTGATTTTTGTAATGCATTGGGAGTCTGACTTCAACTTTTAAAATTCTCAAAGAAGATCCTATTTGATCTCAGTCAGGGACCTTTCCTATTCTTCTAGTGCAATATTCTTATATTTCATGTACCACTTCAGGGTCTGATCCATGAACATAGTCTCCATTTGTGTGATCTTAGCTACCTCATCTGTAACTCTCTTTACATATGAGATTGCTTCATAGGTGAACTAATTTTTCTTGGCATCATCCTTACCCGTTCCATGGAACATAAGAAATATTTTTGTACTATCTTGGTTGGCCATCTTGGAACCAAATTTAGTTCCACTCTTCTAACTTCTATTTTCTATATCCTTCCACACCACTATCACTTGGGGTAAAGTATCGCTGACTCTACCTTCTCCTTCACTTGTGTTGTCACTTATTTCCTCCTCTTCTCTTTCTTCAACTTCAACCTATTCATTATCCGTTGTGTGTTCTTCTTTATTTAAAATGCACAAGTGGGGCAGAATAAAGGGGGNGGGGACCCAAAGAGATATCTAGTTACAATCATGTAAGACTATCCAACATTATCATTTATTCTCCCCTACCACTAGGGGAACCTCCATATTCCTTCACTTATGATGCATCCACATTATGTTCCCTCTCTTCCTGATTCTACTGCACACCACCAACATGCACGCTTGCCTCTAGTTCAAGACATGCATTGTCACTACGTGATTCATCTCCTGGTTAGATATACACACTATCACCTTGCACAGAGATGGTTTCTCCACTCAACCCACAACTTGTCCACGTGCCAATCACTTGTCTACTTAGCGTACCGCCACTACACCAAGAGCCACAATCCTGTCTAATAGGTGCCCCACCGTACTGCATGAAAAATTATCTTATTCTCAGTGCATAACCATGTGAGACTTCTTATTCCAAGTCCACCATCGTACCACAAATATCGTCTAATTGGTGCCCCAATGTACTGCATGAAAACTTCTCTTCTTTTCATCATGTAACTGTGTGACGATTCCTCTTATGAGTCCACCGATGTACCATAAATTTACACCCATGAACAACACATGTGCGTCTTCCTTTTCTCAAGGATGCACCATTCCGCAACATCCAAAGGGTGCATGCTTAGTCACCTAGACCCTCACTACCACTACTTTCACTACTAGTATCTTCGACTCCAAGCCTTTTCGTAGGCATGTCCTCTCCTTTTCTCCACTCTAGCACAACATCCTTTCCCACACCACTACCTGGTGTGAGCTTCCTCTTCATAATATCCCCAACACCTCACTGTGCACCCTCAGATAACTCTTCTCTACTCTTATGCTCAACTTTTTTCCTTAGCTCAACTCTTCTTGTGTATATTTCAGCTCTTATTCTTCTCTTCTCTTCTAGGTCCATTACAATCCTCACCTCATCTCAACAACTTCCTGGATCCTCCTTAGTGGATCCATGCTCTGGTTCTTTTTACCACACCTTTTCTAGAACCCCCCCAATGCTAGGGGGTTTACTCATCCATCCTATCAGGATCCATGCACATCATTCTTTTTTCTACCAACAACATCTTGATCCAAAGGGAAATATCTTATAACATCTGCTTTCTTGGACCTTCTTCAAACTTTCTTTCAACCTCACTGAAAGAATCACTATATTCTATGGAAAACTCAATAATGTATCCTTCCCTCAGTCGAGCAAACCAAAAATCAATAGCCCAAGTCCAATTTTTATCTAGTTCCTTTAGACTATCAAGCTTGGATTTATCCCATAATATTGATTCCAATGGTAACATGTTTGAATTAAATTGCGTTTGTCTTTTTAACCATTCATGTTGCAAACAGGGAAATTCTACAAAAAAGAGTTCATGCATATCAGAGTAAAGGTATCTACCTTTCCATTATTTTGTGTTCACTCGCAATCCTTTTGTCTCTCATAGGGAAAAATTATCCTCCTTCTCTTCTATATAGTCTTGAATATCCTCCTTAGATGGATGCCACCACATTTCTCTTTTCCTCCATCAATCTCAACAAGACTTCAGGTCCCGACAATAGAACCATTTGTTGGTGTTGTGCAGTGTCGTTGTTTCATTACACTCTTGTGTGCACATTGGCCTTCTTAACACTGAGGGGTTTGAGACCCAGGGTTTTTCCATAGCATGTCCAACAAAAATCCATAAGCACCAGCATATCAATACTAGGCCAAGGTTGGGGAAGGTCTCACCCGAGATGTAGAAAGGATCACATATACCATAAGATCTTGTGTCAGGGATGGAGGATCAAACATACCAAATAGTACTGTAAATGGAATCCATGTAACTCGTGTCTAATAATCTAATAAGGACTAATAATTAAAACTGTACACACATAGGTGTTGCTCATTCATAACAAACAAAAGATAGAACAAAACTGCCATATCTTTATTATTGGATGTATCCCATCATACTAGAGGTATACATTGTGATGAATATCCGAGTTGAACATTCATAAGAATTCATCTCATTACTATATAAACATTGGGAATACAACAATATGCGCCCTGCACTAAGCTTTAATATTCATACAAATAAAAGACAAAAGGAACATTTCCATACAACACAAGATTACCATAAACTAACTCAGAGCTATGCGACTAATGCATTCGGTAATTAACCAACCTCTTTTCTGAGTTGAGACCTCTCTTTTATATCTTTTTTTTGCTGGGGATATTTTTCCTTCACTCTTCTACTCCACTCGCTTGTCTAATCTAACAACCTCACATGCTTTTGGTGCATGCCAGGGTTCCACATAGGTTCTCCGCATCAGGGGAAATCCTAACTTCCTAGCCATATATTCTTCTAGCCACCCCAAGTCTTCATCTGCTTCTGGAAGCAATCATTCCAAGAGATATCCCATTGATTCCTTTCTTTATTTCGACGAACATCTTCTTGGTTTTCAACGCAACTGAAAAAACACAAACCGACGTGCCCTTCATTGCCTTTAGAATTGGTGTGTTTCTTAACAAAACCCGGTCTGATGTGCACACTATGACATTCTTTCGCACATCTCCTTAAGCACTCAGAAAACTTCTGGATGAGTGCGCACAAATTTTGTTTATGTGTGCATGCAAAAATGGACCCAAAACTTTGGGTGCCAATATAAAGCCATGGTTTCAAACAACTTGTAATTTGACCTGGAAAAAAGGGTTCTACTGGTAGCACCACTTTTCGATTTAGGAGTTATTTGAATATTTTGGTTACATTAACAATCCCTATTTCTAAGGCCATGGTTTCAAATAATTTGTAACTTTAATCTTGAAAAAAAAGGAGGTGCTACTGATAGAACCACTTTTCAATTCCAAAGTTTATTTTAAGATTTTGGTTGGAACAATACCAATTGTTTAGGCCATGGCTTTCAACAAGTTGTAACTTTAAACCCCCCTTAAGAAAGTTGTTACTAGTAGCACCACTTTTCAATTTGAGGGTTGATTTTAAGTTTTTTGTTAACAACGTTACAAGTTTTTAAGGCAATGGTTACAAAAGGTTGTAATTTTATCCTCGAAAAAAAAAGATGATATTAGGAGCACCTCTTTTTGAAACGAGGGTAAGAATAGCCACTAAATGCAACCTCTAAAAAAAATGAAATCTAGAGGGTTTTGTTGTGGCCACAACAAACCCCCCTTCACTTTTGATTTTATAAGAAAAAGAAAAGTCCCCCCCTACTAAAGTTTGAGCTCCAATGCCTAATCCTCTACTACTATGAGCCTAATGTTTAGTCTTTACCTACCTTGAGAGAGTTGGGGGTTTGGATCTTTATTGATAATTTTATTTGAGGAGGTTTGTTAATCCTTTTGATCTTATTCTTTCAAATGTATTCATAATGTTTTTTGACTTATGATGCTTTGTTTACATTTGTATTATGAAATTGACAAGTTGTCTTTGGGACCTTTTGCAAATTTCAAAGTATTTGATGATCCTATATGATTGCACAATTTGATGTTATATAGTATGACTTGAATGAGTTTTCTTTTGAGGAATTTATGAATGGATGACTTAAATGAAGAACATATATGCATTCTACATCCTCATGCTTGCATGTTTTACCTGATGTCATCATTTATGCTCAAACTCACATATGTTGATCATATTCTTCAGTTTCAAACTCTTAACTATAATCACAAAATTATTAATCCTTTATATGAGTTTGTGATTAGACACACACAACTTTGATGACATTTATGTACAAAAATATGTTTTTTATGAAAGGACGAGATCATGGATGATTGTCTTTGAGAAAATTCTCCTCTTTATTTCTTCATTTTGCAAACAAAACCAACACTTATTCATAAATTTGTTGAATGCAAAGGCAAAGAATGTAATGTTTATGATATACTAGCAAATATCTTCTTCCTTGCATAACTGATTTTACTCTTTTTGTGGTTGTAGGAGTAGGCTTGTAGAGTCACTGCCTTTACATGACCGCTTCAGCCTTGAAATGCATGCAACAATCCATTGACTTCTTCCTCTTAACTATAATTCTCTGTATTCATATATTTTCCACCATTTGAAGCCAACATTCAACATCTGGAATTAAGCCTTGTATTTCCCGAAGCCCAACCATACTTTCTTTTCTCACCATTACGTCATTTTCTATTTTCACTTCCTTTCCAAGGCCTAAATTTTAAATTGTATCATATTATGTGGTAAGAACATTGATCCTTATCAGTCTCTCCCTCGTTAGGAAGTTAGACTATATACCTTGCGCATCCTGTTTCCCGAAGACCTATCGAGCTTCTCGGATTTGGAACCTTGTCATATTGTCACCCAATGCTTTCTTTCAACTTGTCACATATAGATTCATGCATTCTAGTCTGATGTGGGAGCATGTTCCTTGATCCTATTAGATTCCCTCTCCTTGCAAGCTTATCAGGATTCCGTTCTATGTTTTTCCCCTTGATTGGATTGACATATCCCATGTTCATGACCAACATCGAACTCCTTTTTATCGTAAGTTTCACCCTTTGTGACATTAATGTGTCATGTGACATGTTGTCCCTTTACCCCTGGTCGCTTGCCATTTTTCACCTGTAGATTCACACGGTCTTGATCTCCATATGATGTACCTATCTGACTCGAAACCTAGTTATTCAGAATGTACATAATATGTCTTGCTTCATTTTTTTTTACCTCTAGGTGCAGAACCCTAATAGGTGTGGAACCTTGAGTAGTGATGGAACCTTGNTATAGTTTTTTTGTTGTTGTTGCTTTATTATTTTGTTGTTTATTTTTTTAATTTCTATTTTCCAATGGTTTTTACAAACCTACCCATGATTTTAGAAAACTACACATGGATTCATTTCTTGCTTTTAATGGACATCTTCTTGGATTTCGACGCAAGTGATATAACTCAGACCGACGTGCCCTTGATCGCCTTTAGACTTGGTGTGTTTCTTAACAAAACCAGGTCCAATGCGCACACTATGAAATTCTTTCACACATCTTCTTAGGCACTCACAAAACTTATTGATGAGTGCACACAACTTTTGTTTGTGTGTGCATGCAAAAATGGACCCAAAACTTTGGGTGCCAACATAAATCCATGGTTTCAAACAAGTTGTAATTTGACAAGGAAAAAAAAGGTTCTACTAGTAGCACCAATTTTCGATTTAGTGGTTATTTGAATAGTTTGGTTACATTAACAATGTCAATTGCTAAGGCCATGGTTTCAAATAATTTTTAATTTTAATCTTGAAAAAAAAGGAGGTGCCATTGATAGAACCACTTTTCAATTCCGAAGTTTATTTTAATATTTTGGTTGCAACAACACCGATTGTTTAGGTCATGGCTTCCAACA
>SNQJ01S0007227.1:3544-28781 GCA_010110895.2 Picea sitchensis | reverse complement strand
CGACATAATATACCATTAAAGATGAAATTACCTAATGCATGTGGGATAATATTTTAGGCATGAAGATCAATAGTCCAGATCCCCCCATGAGAAGATCAAGGGTTGATGAGCGCCAACTTCAGGAAGCCATATCTTGAGCTCTGAGAGTCCAAATTATACCCATGATAGATTATTGTAAATCTATCAAGAAGGAGTATGCAATGGACAAGGAATTAAATATAGAACAATGACAAAACATCCTAGAAAATTCAAAGAACAAAGGGCCACAAATTTGAAGGGGAATAAAATGTGAAACTCCAAAAGACCATAAATTGAGAACCAAAAGACAAAATCAGGTTTGTGAGGGAACATTGGAAATTTAGAAGAGAGAATAATGTGACGGTAATGGTATTATTGATAGGTTGATAGTGAGAATACCCAGAAAATTCAAGGAACAAAAGAGACCCAAATTTGATTTAAAAATGGATTGTACAATGTTCAGGTAGCCATAACTGGTGTTCTAGGAGGTGGAATCATACATGCAAGAGCACGTTAGAAAAATGAAGCAAAGAATAAGAATATGGAAGGATCTCATTCACCATATTGACACCAAAAATTCCCATAAAAATTCAAATAGCAGAAGTGGATATAGCCTATCAGAGCCAATAATACTTTTAATAAATATCACTCATGAACAACCTTAGAGCAAGATTGACCACTCATGAGTCTTTTTAACTTATGTTTATAACACTTGTATATTCATTTACGAAAATGTATGGGGAAATTCAAGTCATTTAATGGGACAAAATAAGCAAGTAGAAGAGATGTAACTATTGGATATTACAAAAGGTGAAAAGTCTTCTTGGTTTTATAAAAGGAATACCATTGAATGTAATAAAGAACTTGTTCCCATCGTTTGATTGTGATACTATTATCTCATGAGTGAAGAGAAGAAGAAATCTTGAGATTATTCTACATCTGTGTTTGTCATCTAAAACTATTGAATATTTATCATATGAACTATTTGTGTGTTCAGTATTCGAGATGTTTAAGTTGCTATGTTTTCTAATGAAAATAGTGGTAATTCTACAGGTTTAGAATGCAACTATTTTTTATTAAATATGCATCGCTATTGTTTTAACATGTGATTGACTGACATGAACTATTTCTACAATTAATGACATGATTTGATACTATGTTCATTATGTAGATTTTCTCTTGTGCGGAATAGGTTAGAAGTAGTTATATTAGTTAGTTTGCTTTTAATTTAGATTAAATTTAGACTTAATTATAATCTTTTAGGGACAAATCTATTGTCTTACCCTATTTTTATTTTAATTCTTAGTGGAAACCAAGCTCACATACTGGTCGAAAATGATACCCCAAACAAGAGTAGGTATGGTTTGGATCTATCATAGAGCGTTCTCCCTTACCTACTTGACAGGACATTTGGACATGTTAACAAAAATGGCACTAGAAGGAGGGCCATATGAAAAAATGAGCCCATGGAGTCATTCTTATTAATTATTTTTATTTATTAATGGCTCATTCCCATATCCATTTATGGAGATGTATTTCTGGTTATGTACCTCTTAAAACTCCTAGAAATATTTTTCATCTCGTGTCTCAATTTAAATTTGATGGGGAGGGTGAAAATTTTGCAGGTGTCATTTGTAGATTGTTCACTCTTACTTTTGCAGGTTGTGATACTTTTCTAGCTACCTCTATTCACACATGGGAGAAGTTTATGCATGAGTTTTGGCATGATTTTGAGAATTATAATTATGATGAATTATGTGAAGAAATATTAGAGCTTAGGAAGAACAAGGATGAATCTATTGAAGACGTTCTTATTAGATTTATGCATATTTTCTTCCTTTGGATGATAGACCCTCAGTTAGTGATATTATTCTCCATTTAATTTCTCTTACTAATGAAACATACCAACTACAGGATGAAGAATTGGAATAATGTCTAAATGTTACTTTACATGCTTATCTGATTTCCATGAAAATGTTGAAAATAATAATGACTTGGTCGAAAATCATATGTTTGTATATTTTTTTACTCTGGGGGATATAGATCAAAGATAAAAAAAAAATTGGAAGAAGCATATGTATCCTCTCACCGTTCCACTCCCCCCTTCCTTCCTTGTGATGAAAAATAGACCTCTTGTATAGAAAATTCAAGTTTATATTTTTTGTAGCTGACCAAGAGGAAGGTATTTCTGTTAATAATGGGACACTTCGTGACATATGTGGACGTCAATGGCCTCCCACCTATTCCACTAGTTCAAATTACAATTTCCATCTTGACAAATTTTCTACATTTTTTTCGGATCCCAAACTTCTGGGGCCATTTTGAGACCCTAAATGATGTTTTTTGACTTTGCAACACCGAATGTATTGGTCCATTTGGAATGTGTACTCCTCGACTAGAACTTTCTGACGGGGTACCGATATCCCCAAACATAGATCGTATGCAAAAGTTGTGCCCTTGAGAAGTTGACATATTAACTACCCCCATCGATGCCCACAAACCTTTTGGAGTTTCATCTTTTGTGGTTAGGGTTTTGGATGTTTAGGGTTTTATCATTTATGCTTTATGTTAAAAAGGTCTTTGAAGCCTCATTATAATCAACTTATTGTGAATGAGCATAATCGACACATCTATCTTCAGAAATAAGCTACCACCATTCTAGATAGCTTGTGTGCCTTACATTTTATAGTCTTTTGTATACTAGATAGTCATTAATAGAATCTGAGTTTTACTGTATTACTATATTCCTTGCAATATCTTTGTTTATTTCCTTGTTATATATATTTTTTATATTTCTTCCTGCATGTCATTCTCAAAATCATCTGGATCAGTGTTATCATAGCATTCAAATCCTTGTCATTCTTAATGCATGTCCCTGACGAGGTCCATGTATAGAGAGTTGGGTCTCAAGCTTGTTTCTCTTGAGGAAAACCACTCTCTCATTCCCAGGTAACCTCCCATGGTGGAAGAAAAGAGGTATGGCGAAGTAGGAGATCCTATCAAACTTTTTCTCAAGGAAATCCCTCACACGATAGGGGAATGCGATGATGGATAATTTCACCCAAATTACTTGACAAATTCCAACAACAATGGAGGCACATTCAACTAGAAATCACTTTGGAGGTGCAACACCCTTTAAGGTACTAGTTAACTTATATATTCCCTTATTTCAAGGCCAGATAGATGCCAATGCTTTACAAACATGGTTAAGTCTTCTAGAGGGTTATTTCTCTATCCAAAATTTTTCCAATAATGAAAAAATCACATTTGTGCTCCTTAAGGCCCTTCCCCATGTCAGAGATTCATGGGATACTTACTTTGAGAAACATGTCGAGGATGAGTCTACAATTTTTTGGGCCAAGACCCACTTGGGTAGATTTTGTTGATGCCCTTAAGGATAAATACTACCCTATTTAAAACTATGATGACCAATACACGAGATGGAGAACTATGCATCAAGAGAGAGACCAGATGGTGTCGGAGTACACCAACATCTTCCATACCTTGTGCATAAATCTAGGTATTAAATACTCCGAGAAACATCTAATTTTAAAGTATCGTGGTGGCCTACATAGGTACATACAAATAGATATGGAGTTCCTAGAAAACTCCTCACTGAGTGCTGCTTACCGATATCTTGTCAAGATCGAGCAGCAGTTTAAGAAAAATAATAAGCAAGATTTCGGTTCTACAAACCCTTTGTAGCAAAATCCCAGTAAGGGTGGCCCTAATTCCCAGGGAATAGGAAGAGAAAGGATGGTCAGTCCCAGGAAAACCAATCTAAGCCACCATCATAGAAGGGTAATTAGAAGTCAAAGAAGGACACTAGAAAGTGGTGCGAGTTCCATAAAATCCCTTCACACAATATTGATGAATATCGTTGCAAATAGTCATTGTTGGATGAAATGAAAGCCTTAATTAAGGTCATATTTTGAATCAGAATCTGATTCATAACCGAAAAATGGAAAATATATTATTAATATAGAACCCAATGTCACCATCACTACCACAAAAGTCCAACTAGAGGAACTAGAGGATCCTGGAGAAGGGGAGCACCTCTTCCACTCACAAATGTGGGTGAAGCGGAACCCACTCCATTTCATTATTGAAAATGGTAGCCATAATAACCTAATCTTAGCAGAGGTCATAAAGAGGATGAACCTAACAATGACATCATATCCTTAATCATACACCATCGGATGGCTCAGCTAGGGATGGGACATACACGTTAACCAACAGTGTCTCCTGGACTACGACATCAAAACCTTCAAAGACAAGGTATTATGTGATGTTTCCCCCCTTGAAGTTTGTGAATTTTTTTTAGGACAAACATATATGTAGAAGCATCATGTTGTTTATGAATATAGGCCTCGTAGTGTCATTATTACTTTGGGATATCAACTCTATAGGGTACTAGAGGCAGTGTCAATGTTGGTTATTAATCTCTTCTCCTCTACTTCTTGGTTGACCCAGGTTAAGATATGAACAAGTTTCCAACAAAACCCTCTAAAACTATCAACCCTTCTCGTAAACCAGAAGTCAACGCAACACACAGAAGGTACTACACAGTCTCACCCAAGATAGTTCTATGCATGACTGGAACACTTAGATGCTTGCAGTCTAGGAAAGAGTGGGGATCTGGGATTGCAATTCATCTTCTTAGGCCTTGATCTTGTTGTTATCTCTATCATTCTTAAGATTAATTCATCTTTCAATTTTATGCATGCAATCTAATTGATTTACCAGATAACAGATCTAACAGAACTATTCATTCATACATTCATCATCTAACTACTGACAGAAGGTAAATATGAAATAAACGCCACACATAAAATAGGTTTTACCATGGTTCACCCCCTCCTAGGCTATGTCCACAAGGATCTAGATTATTATGCTCTCTTATTTATATTTCCATAATATATGGCGCCACACGCACTCCAATTCTGATCATACAATAACAAAACAGGTTCCACAACCTCTGTGAGGTTGACTAGATCGCACCAGGCTCCTTGGCCTGTGATCCAAACCTCAATATGTAGCTACTTGACTCTCCTAAAAATAAACATCTTACAAAAATGGTATCAGATATTACAGTAGTTTCCTTAAACGAACATAGAAAAACTCAGGAGAAACCCCAACCTAGACCTCCTAGGTACTTTTTTATACTAATTTTCAGCTTATCGACCATTACAATATCCTACAAAAACCCTAACCCTAGCGTGGTTAGGTTTTCTTGCATGTGTGCCTTGCATGCTTTCCTCCTTTGCATGCAGATTTTCCTCACACATGTTGCTTTTTTTTCCAGTTGTCTCTTTCCCAGTTAATCTTTACTTTCCAAAAATGGGCTTTTCTTCAAAATTGGCCTGTACCCAATAGGCCCCCAAAACTGAAATTTGGCTCATCCTGAGCCACCTAAGCAGTGCACGCTCCTTCGACAGCCTCTGCTAGGCTATGGAACATGTTTGCAAGTTCCCTTCCTCTTGCCTGGACCTACACAACCTTATCTGTGAGCACTTCTAATGCTTGTGCTATGATCTCCTCCTGGATCATAGTTGTGCACTCTATCTGTACTTGCACCATGTTCTTCTTCTCCTCCTACAACTGCGTGATCATTTGTGTTTCTTTCTCTTGAAGGGGTTCCATCTGTGCCTATCTTTAGTGCCTCTGCATATTCATTTATTTTAGCTCTGCCTACATCTTCTTCATATCTTTCGTTCCTTTTAGACGCTCTACCATGCTCATTGTCTTTTTCCTCCTCTTGAAGTATTGTATCGTTGCGCTTATCCTTTCTTCCTCCTGGCCCCACTGCTAGACCTTCTTGTCTTCCTCGAACACTGTCCAAATTTTCCCTACTTTGTCAAACAATCATACTGTTGTGTTGACTTGTTTATCTATTTCTTCCAGTTGGAGTGTAGCTTCTTCTTTCCTCTTCTCTCAGACCTCAGGTGGGGTCGTGGGATTGATATTCTTGATCTCTTTCCTATATTGGTCAATTGTTTGTGCAATGAGGTTGATATTCACCTCTGCACTTCTTTCTGCTGCCTCCACGTTGTTGGAGATTCATTTGTATGTCATTGTCAATCCCTACTCTAACCTATCTGCACGCTCTTTCTCTTCTTCCTTTTCTGTAGTCAACTGGTCACATGTGATCTGGAGAATCTTTATGACTCCTCTTCCCACCTCTAGGTTTGTGGCATCTTCATGGGCCCTAGACTATACTTCCTCCATGAAACTGACTTTTAGTCTTTATAAATCCTTTGTTGGAATGTGCGCCATCACCATCTCAAGTTTTTCTAGCTCCTGTAGGGGTTCCTACGCTATCTCCTGATCGAATCTGATTGTTTGACACATTATGGTGAATGTTTCCCTCCCATGGACAATAAAATGCACAGTCTCTTCACCCTCTTTCTACGTAGATGGCCTCTATGTCTTCTCATGTGGTTGTGTAGTGGACCGTGATTCTACTCATCTCCGAAGTTGTTGAATGTTGTCATGTACGTCTAGGAGCTTAGCCATAATATCTTCCCTCTACTCCACTGCAGTCCTGACCACTTCCTCACTCCTTTCTTAGACCTTATCCATGATGATATTTGCATCATCCCATGTGAAGGTGATGTTGGGTTCCTCTGTCTCATACTTCCTCTTCTTGCTTGTGTCTTTTCCCTGCGTGGGATTTCTTTCCATTTGTGAGGGTTTCACCTCTTTCATTGTTTCCTGGCCTCTTTCATCTTGAGCCTGTACCATTTCCTTTTTCCCCGTCTGTGGTCAGCTTCCTATCTTGCTATTGTTGGCGTCCTCCATGGTCTTTTTGGTATTGTGATGCTCCCACTTCGTAGGGTTTGCATTGTGGTTGTCTTGGTGTTGTTAGTCATACTACATGTTTGGGCTGATGAGCCTGCTTCGGTTATCTCTTTGGGCTTGGTGGAATCTGTCGTGCCTATCCTCATGGATGGTTTTCTATTGGCATCTACAATTGAATAGGCCAATCCTTGATAATCCACTTGACCTCTTCCCTAGTGATGCAACATTTCATATTCAACCATTCCTTATTAGGATCCTTTGCACCTTGGATCCATAGGTGATGTCAGGATGCCTTGAATTTATCTATCCCTTCTATATCTTACACGAACTCCATCAGTATGAGCCATACATTTGTCGTGCACTGCTGGATTTCTTCTAGCAGCATGACAAACACAATGTTGTTTTCCTACTGTGTCTTGTTATCTTTCTCCTACCAGAGAGATTTGTACATGGCTACATAACATTTCCTTACTCTATCCAGGAATGTTGAGAACTCAGGCTCCCGCCACCCTACCAGAGCTATCAGTATTATCAACCAGGAGTAATGGAACTCGGTTCCATTGTCCTATGCATCGTGGTAGTCAAGTAGGAATTGGTTCAACAGGTATGATTCCCAACTAATTACCATCCCCTTCACAAACTACGTTTCTACTGTGATCACTCCTGTTGGCGCTTCCTCTTTGCAACATTTTTGTAGCAGTTTGCACACCATTAGCTTACTAGTGAATCTTGTGGTTGTTGGGTATGTGTTATATTCTTTGCACGAGTAGTAGTGTATGCGTTGCGTCAAGAGAACAGGGGGATTTTTTTTTGGGGGGGGGTGTTTCTAGGCCCCCTTTGGTGGGTGTAGGGCCAGCGCCCCCGAGAATTATTTTTTTCCTCAGGAATGTGTCGCATTTTTTCCTCTTTTTTTATGTTTCCTCGATTTTCATATCCATTGTTGGGTGGTTTTTCAGCACATGGTTTTTTCCGATGGTTTTCTATTTATGGTTAAGTAATTAGGGTTCTTGACTAATCCAAGTCATTGGGTTAGAGTTTTGGATGTCACTAGCTCCTATATGTATATTTTATTGTAAACAATGTATCACTATGAATGAATATAGAATATGCTAGTTTTCCTGATTTGGGTTTCCAAGGGAAAAATCTCTGTGTAATATTTGTATTTTCCATTGTATCTTTATGTTATTTTACTGAAAATATGTTTGCATTAAATATTGTACAAGGTTAAAATCTACATTTGGTATCATATCTTTGTTGGCTTCAGGGGGATGCCTTTGTGGTCAAGGGTTTGGCTTGGGACTGTGATAATCCTTGTTGCAGTGGGAGATCCATGGTATTGATTTTTTCAGGTGAAAATAAATGGAAAGCAATTCAAAGATGGAGATCGAAAAGTTTAATGGGAAAATTTTGAGTTGTGGAAGATCAAGATGGAAGATCTATTGGTGGACAGAGATTAGTGGATCGTGGTAGATCCAGGTACCACACTTGCAGGAAATTCAACAAATGAATGGAAAAAAATGGATCGGAAGGCAAAGAGCACAATCCAAGTGTGTCTCTCAGATTCAGTATTATTGAATGTGTTAGAGGAAGCTACATCCAAGGATTTATGGGATAAGTTGAGGAAGTTGTATCAATCTAAGTCCCTAGTAAATAAACTATTTCTGAGAAATAATATGTATAATATGAGGATGAGAGATGAAGACTCGGTGGTAGAGCATTTGAACACCTTCAATATTGTGGTAAGTCAATTAGTATCTGTTGAGATTAAAATTTCAGATGAAGATAAGTGTATCAACTTACTATGTTCTTTATCAAACTCATGGGATAGTCTGGTTGTGGCCATAGGTATTAATACAACTTCCTTGAAGTTTGATGAAGTGGTCTCATCCTTGTTGTCAGAGGAGACGAGACAAAAGAATATGGAAGGATAGAACATAGACACATTATTTGCAAGAGGACGTTCCCAGGAAAGAAATAGATCTAAGTTCTCAAGTGGGATATATAATTCTAAGGGTAGATCTAAATCTCTCATAAAGTTTGTAAAGGTATGTTGGAGATGTGGAAAATAAGGGTACAACAAGAAGCAGTGTAGATCCAAAGTTGAGAAAAAGAAGGTATCTGAAGAATATCCTTCTACAGAAGAAAAGATCTCCAAGGAAGAAGGAGGGGATGTGTACTTGGCTTCTTCAAGCACACATGCATATCATAAGGCATGTTTGGTTGACTCAGGTGCATCCTTTCATATGACTCCCCACAGGGTGTGGTTTTGTGAATATGAAAGGTATGATGGAGGTAATGTTTTCCTAGGTGATGATTCGACAACCAAAATCATAGGATGAGGAAAAGTCAAGTTGAGGATCATAGATGAAAGGATTAGAACACTTCCTGGTGTTCTTCACATCCCAATATTGGCCATAAATTTGATTTTTGTAATAAAAATGGACGATGTGGGGGGTAAAAACAATATTTGAAAAGGAAACCTGTAGGATGGTTCAAGGAGCAATGGTGTTGTTGAAGGGAGTTTATTTTGGAAATTTGTATAAGTTGCAAGGAAGCACTATTAGTGATGGGTGTAATAGTTCCATTGTTCTTGATATTGTAGTTGAAGAAGAAAGAAATACTACAGTCTCTGGAGAAAAGGTTATGTTGTGTCATCAAAGACAGGGGCATATCGGAGAGAAGGGTCTTCGACTACTACACGGTAAAGGTATTGTTAAAGGTATGCCTAACTTATCTCTGGATTTTGATTTCTATGAACATTTTGTATATGGGAAGTAGAATCAGGTAAGATTCCCTTCTGGTGCAACGAGGGAAGAAGGATTTTTACAACTAGTTCACAGTGATGTTTTTGGACTTGTATCGGTCCCATCATTGGGAAAATCTATGTACTATGTCTCATTTATAGATGAATTCTCGAGGAATACTTGGATATATTTCCTCAGGAAGAAATCTGAAGTCTTTGAAAGGTTTAAAGAGTTTAAGGCTCTTGTTGAGAATCAAACAGAGAAACGAATTAAGGTGTCAAGGACATATAATGGTAGAAATTTCTACGGGAATGAATTTGAAGAATTTTGTAAGAAGTGTGGTATAGAAAGGTATAAGACTAATCCATATACACCTCAACATAATGGAGTTGCAGAAAGTATGAACATGATGTTGATGGAAAAAGAAAGGTGCATTCTCAGTGGTGCCAGGTTAGGAAAATAATTATGGGCAGAGGCAGTGGGTATAGCATGTTACCTGGTCAACATATCACCCTCATCAACTCTATATGACACGACTCCACAAGAAGTATGGACTGGTAATAAACTTTCACTCACACATCTCAAGGTATTTGGCTGTGATGCATATGTTCATGTTCCAAAGGAAAACATGAGTAAGCTAGATAAGAAGGCTAAAAAGTGTATCTTTATTGGATATAAAGATGGTCTCAAAGGTTATAATATTTGGAACCCAGAAAATGAGAAGGTAGTTTATAGTCGAGATGTGGTATTTAGAGAAATGAAGGATGTTGTTAAACATGAAGTCCTACCAAGTAAGGAAGAACTAGAGAAAATAGAGTTTGATTTAAAGGATGATGAGTCAGACTCTACAGAAGAACAAGAATTAGAAGAAGAAGATCCTCATACTCCAGTATTGAGGAGATCGGTTCGAGAAAGAAGGCTACCGGAAAGGTATACTCCATATTATTTCTGTTTAAATTTTTCTTTGTATATTACTGATGATGATCCTAGAACTGTTAGGGAGGCAGTGGATTTAGAGCATGAAAAAATATGGAAAAGGCCATGGACGAATAAATGGAAGCCTTGGATAAGAATGAGACTTGGGATCTAGTGAAGTTGTCGACTTGAAGAAATACCATTGGCAGCAAATGGGTATTTAAAAAGAAGTTGAATGCAGAAGGAAAAGTGGAGAAATACAAAGCTCAATTAGTAGAAAAGGGTTATTCCCGGGTTGAGGGAATTGATTTTGGTGATATTTTTTCTCCTATTGCCAAGTTAACCTCTGTAAGATTTATGTTATTTGTTGTTGTTACATTTTATTTTGAAGTAGAACAAATGGATGTGAAGACAACATTCCTACATGGGGATCTTGAAGAAGAAATATATATAAAGAAACTGAAAGGATATGTTGTGAAGGGAAATAAGGAGTTGGTATGCAAGCTGAAAAAGTCTTTGTATGGTTTAAAACAATCGCCAAGGAAGTGGTATCAAAAATTTGATACCTATATGTTGGCACTATGTTTCACAAGAAGAAAAGAGGATCACTGTGTGTATTTTAAATTAATTGGTGATCATTTGATTTATTTGGTCTTGTATGTGGATGGCATGTTGCTGATAGGAAACAACAAGGAGATTATCCAAGATGTGAAAACTCAGTTGTCCTCTAAATTTGACATGAAGGATCTTGGTGCTTCAGATTTCATTTTGGGCATGGAAATTAAAAGAGATAGGAAAAAGAGGAAACTCTGGTTAAATCAGAGAAAATATGTCGAGACAATATTGCAAAGGTTTAATATGCAGGAATGTAAACCGGTCAAGGTCCCTATTTATGTTGGTGTAAAGTTATCTGCGGATCAGTGTCCCAAGACACATGAAGAGGAGGAGGATATGTCTTATGTTCCATATGCGAGTGCAGTTGGAAGTTTGATTTATGCAATGGTCTATACTAGACCAGAAATTGCACATGCAGTGGGAGTTTTGAGTAGGTATATGTCAAAACTAGGGAAGGAGCATTGGACAACAGTGAAAAGAGTTTTCAAGTATTTGTGTGGCACTGCTAGCTATGGATTGTGCTACCAAGGAAGATTTGGATTGGAGAGAGTGGTGGATATACATGTCTTTGTGGATACAGACTGGGCTATAGATATGGATCGTAGGAGATATACAAGTGGGTATGTGTTTAACCTGTTTCGAGGAACAATAAGTTGGATGAGAAAAAGACAGGTTGTAGTGGCACTTTCAACTACAGAAGTTGAATACATGGGAGTCACTCATGCAAGTAAGGAATAAGTGTGGTTACAAATATTGTGTTCAGGTATTGGGTTGGTACAACAAGTAGTAAGGATAGATTGTGACAGTCAGAGTGCAATTTTTCTGGTGAAGAACCCGTCTTATCATTCAAAGACAAAACATATTGATGTTCAATATCACTTTGTGAGAGACATGGTTGAACAAAAGAAAGTATTGTTGATGAAGGTGGAAATTTTGAAGAATGTTGTAGATTCATTAAAAAAACGTATGAGCACTGATAAGTTCTCTTGGTGTAGAGGATCCATGGGCATTGTTTCCCTGGATTGTTGACTATGTAACCCTGTAACCCCCTATATGCAAAGAAAACAACAAGTGGGAGAATTTTGGTTATGTGTTATATTCTTTTCACAAGTAGTAGTTTCTGTGTTGCATCGGGCATGTAGGGGGGTTTGAGTTGGGGGGGCGCCAGGGGCAGCGCCCCTGAGAATTGTTTTTTCCTTGGGAAACATGTCACATTTTTTCCTCGTTTTTCATGTTTCCTTGATTTTTGTATCCATTGTTGGGAGGTTTTTTGGCACATGGTTTTTTATTTCCTGTTAAGGAATTAGGGTTGTTGACTAATCCAAGTCATTGGGTTAGGGTTTTAGATGTTACTGGCTCCTATATGTATATTGTATTGTAAACAATGTATCACTATGAATGAATATAGAATATGTTGGGTTTCCCAGTTTGGGTTTCCAGGGGAAAAATCTCTCTGTAATGTTTGTATTTTCCATTGTTTCTTTTATGTTCTTTTACTGAAAATATGTTTGCAGTAAATATTGTACAAGGTTAAAATCTATAGTGGCGTCATCATTGATCTCTTTTATGGTGATGCCTCTATTCCCCCTGGTCATGTCAAACTGTACCTTCAATTTTTTTCCAGTTCTTTCTCAGACGCTTTGTTTTCCAAGAAGTATTTCGGTTGCATGAAGACTGTAGGCAATTCTGTTATTTTGGAAATTAATTCCATGTCGATATGTACTAGTCTGTCCATCCAAAGGATGCCTCCATGGACCTGGGTGACCAACTACTTGACGCACATACTGACATTCTTACTGTTCCCAAAATGAGGTATGTCCAAGAGGTTCATTATACTTGATTTATATAGCCCTGTAATCCAATGCACGAGCTTTAGCACTAGTCTTCCTAGGGGTCCAATCTTCCCTATGTTGATTAGATAATTTTCCTCGGCCAATTCTGGAAATTTGGCCATGTCGTGCACGTCATGGTCCATGTACCTCAACCTTGGTACCTTTCCCAACATGTCATCGACAATGGGGACTGCATATGGAAGAAATGGAAGGGTAATTTCCATACAGTTAGGGTTCTTTCTTTTATGCCCCACATCAGATGTGCCTACCTTTGTTGCTTCTATGCCCTCTTATTCCCCAGCTAACTATGCTCGGTCGGTAATGTCCTTGACCAATACTTTGTATTTTTTCTGGGAATTTCACGGTCCCATTGTGTCATTCGGTCTCGCAGGAATCTCGGGGTTAGGGTTTGAACCCTCCTTTCTGCCCCTGGGGATCTGAACTATCTCTCCTTGTTGTGTTGTAAGGAGCTCTTCCTCAACTTGTGTCAGGCTAATCAATTATGGTTTCGAGGTGGTCACATCCTCTAGTTGGACTATATTCTCTGGTTGTTGCATCCTCTCTTTGCGCCTTTGGCCTTGTCAGGTGACCCTGACAAACTATCTTGGCAACCCAAACTTTAGTGGATTCATCCTTTGCAGCTATCACAATCTCGACTTGCTACTTCGGCGATTGAAAACCAGGGCATGGGTTCTCTTTCTCACTCTCAACTCAAAATTTTATATGTGTTGAATAAATATACGCTTGTCTTCCTTTTATAGACCGGGTTATGTTCACTTTTATTTTTTTCATGCATTTGTTCCAAGTTCACGTTTTACTGCACGCGGTCTTCTGATGTTTGTCGTGGCAATTACTGCACACAACTTTTCCCCATTATTTTTCTATGTTCTCTCTTTTCTAATTTTTTATTTCTTTTTCCTTCTTTTTCTCCTTTTTATTTCTTTTTCCTTCTTTTTCTCCTTTTTATTTCTTTTTGTCATTTTTCTATCCTAGCTTCTACTATCTTACCCTATGTACATGATTTCTTACTATGCTGTAACTTTTAATTGTTAGGAGGTCGATTGACCCTGTATAGTTTTAGTCAACTCTCGTTGATCATTCCCTTCAACTCTATTCCTTCTATATCCTTTAGCTACACAAATCCCCCATCTGTGACAGTCTTTACTTCATATGGCCCTAGCCAATGCATTCTAAACTTACTCGGATGTTGAAAAATTTTACTATCATAGAGTAAGACTAGGTCTCCTTCCTTGAAACTCTTCCTCTTGGTATTTCTATCATTCCAATCTTTATCTCTTGATTTATGTACTTCTTGATGAAATTTTTCCAAAATCCTATCCTCTTCCATCTCCATTAGTTTATTTATCCTTTCCTTTACTGCGTCTCTTTCTGTCATGTTGGTAATTGTTGCTATGCATAGACTAGGTACCAGAAATTCTAATGGTACTACTTCTTCCTGCCCATACACCAACCTGAATGGTGTATGTCCTGTCAACTTCTTGCATGTAGTCCTATATGCCCATAGTACTGCTAGTATTTTCAAATCCCAATCATCCATGTTGACATTACATATCTTCATTAGAGCATTCTCCAAGATCTTATTGAAGGCTTCTACTGTTCCATTTTCCTGAGGATGGTAAGGTGTAATATTATGGTGATAGAATTCAAACTCCTCAGTCATAGCCCTCATAGTGTTGTTTATGAAGTGAGTACCTTGGTCACTCATCAAAATCCTTGGGCATCCAAATCTAGTAATCACTTGCTCAAATAGGAAATGTGTTGTTGTATCTACGCTACAATCTTTAACTGGTGCTGATTCTACTCATCTTGTTAAGTATTATGTCACAGTAATGATATATCTCGCTCCTTACCTTTTTGTTGGTGGATGGATTGGCCCAACAAAGTCTATTTCCCATTTGTCAAATACTTGCAAGGTTACTTGTGGTCTCAGGGGCATCTCATCCCTTCTATTAGGTATACCAACCCTCTTACAGACATCACATTATTGGAAATATTCCTTGGCATATATTTGAATTGTTGGCCACCATGGTCCTACGTGCAATACCTTCTACATGGTATTTTTTCCTTCATAATGTCCTCCAACCATTCCCTCATGAGATTCTACCAAAATTATATGCCTTTCATGTTCTAGTACACATCTTCTCAAAATGTTGTCTGCGTCCATTTTATATAAGTGTCCTACAATCAGTTGATAGTCTGTAGCTCTGAATACCAGATTCTTCTTCTACACAGTGCTAAATTCTTGTGGCACAATCCCTGTTCTCAAATATTCAACGATATCAACAAAATATTCATTAGCTATTTGTACTGAAAACAACTGCACATCAAGGAAGTTGTCTTCCAAGTTGGTGGGTTCCTCTCCATTAGTGACCCTTGAGAGGTGATATGGTCATGCATTCAGCTTCCCTGGTTTGACTATTACTTCAAAATCAAATTCCTGAGATAATAATAGCCATCCACAGATCCTCCCCCCCAATGTTGGCTTATTAACTAGGTACTTGAGGGATGAATGATCTGTGAATATCTTAAAGTGTTTGCCCAATAAGTAATGTATAAACTTCTTGAGTGAATAGACCATAGCGAGTCCTTCTCTTTCTATAGTATTGTAGTTATGCTTTGATTCTAACATTTTTTCTTGCAAATGTTATAGGATGGTCAAAGTCCCCTTCTCCTAGTTACAACAGAATTGCTCTAAGTGATATAGTTGATGCATCTACATGCACATGAAATGTATTTTCCCAGTCTAGGAATACTAGGATAGGTGATGTGACCATATTTTCCTTTGAGGTTTCTAACCCTCGTTGACAGACCTCATTACATTAAAATATGATATCCTTATTTAATAGTTTTTCCATTGGCGCAGTGATTTGCGCATACCCCTTGATAAATTTACTATAATATCTTGTATGTCCCAGTGTTTCACTCAATTGGCACACTGATGTTGGTGGTGGTAAATTGAAAATAACTGCAATCTTTGCAGGATCTACTAGAAAGTCTTGTTTGCACACTATATGGCCCAATAATATTCCAAATGGTGTCCCAAAAATACACTTTTTAATATTCAATGATATCTGACACTGCTTGCATCTTTCCAACATTAGCCTTAACACTTCTAGATGGTATTTTAACAGACTATATACCATCCAATCATCCAAATACACTTCTACAAATTGGTGTATGAACTTCTTAAAAGTAGTTATTAATACCCTTGAAAATATATTTGGTGCATTAGTCAGCCCAAAATGCATGAATGTGTACTAGTAGGATCCCCATTCTGTGGAAAAATTAGTCTTATACCTGTCTTCTAGGGCTATCTTGATCTGATGGTAACATGAGAATCCATCGATAAATGAGTATGCTTCTTGGCCTCCCACATTCTCTACGACCTCATCTATGAAAGGGGTAGGAAAAGGATCATGTAGGCAAGCATCATTCAACTTTCTCAAATATACACAAATCCTTATCCCCCTTTGTTTCTTTTCTTGCACTACCATAGGGCTTATCCATTCATATTCCTCCATTGGTTCTATGATACCAGATTCCAACATTCTGTCAATTTCAACTTTTACTTTCTTCTTATATATTGGATTTAGTATATAAGGTCTATGTATGATAGATCTAGCATCAAGTTTGAGAGGTATTTTCATCTCTCCCAACTCTCCTGCTATGCCTTTCATCTCTGTAAAGGTTGTTGGGAACAAGTCACTGTACTCGTGCAGTAACTCTATTATCCTTTCTACTATTTGTTCATCCTAATAGTCTCCAATGATGACCATTTTGGGATTCTCAGTTGTGCCAATGTTGACTTTCTTCACTTTGATTGGAACAACAAATACTTCTAATTCCAAAGATGGACCTTCCACCTCTCTTTCACCTTCAACTTTTGTAATATTAATGTTGCACGGGTCAACTTCATTTGGTGCTCCTTCCTCCACATTATAACATGACAGTGGTTCCTTGAATGTCTATCTATTTTGTTGTTGGTATTTTGTCATGATTTCAACCTCTGGTTCATCAATAAATATCACACCTCTTATCTGCTTCAGTGTTGAATCCATGTTGTGGTTCTCATGTTCAAATGAGAAGGTTACTGTAAAATTCTACTGTAATGTTGTCCATTCCACAGTGCCTCTGTGCAGTTCCTGATCTACATAGTAGTTCTATGGAATTCCTTCCAGTGTGTGGATGAAGTGATGAGGCCATTCTTCTGGTGGTGTCATCCTCAATAGTGTTCTGCATTTTTTCAAATGTTCTTCTAGTGATCCAAAATTGATCTTTAAATACTTGGTTAAGTTTTAAGCATGTGTTCAATTACCATTTAGGAATTAAGGAAAAAATAAGAAATTAATGAGAGATTATACAGGCCATCATAAATAAATGAATATCATAATATAATCATAAATAACAACAAACCATAATAACAAGGTTGTTGACAGAGTTCGGCAAATTACCTACGTCACTAGAACATTTGTGTCATTTTGCGACGGCTATTTCAATGCTATGTCGTGGATATTGCGACGAATATTGAGTCTCTCAAACGTCGTTTCATGTGACATGGAAATTTGGACTAACTTGAATTAACGTCGCAAGAGCAACGACCGTAGGGAACTAGTGACAACTGCACCAAAAAAAAATATGGTCGCCAATACGACAATATAGGAAAACTAAGTAAAACCAATTGTTCGTCGCTATGGCGATGACCACATGGTGTATTGCGACAACAAATTTTCGTGGTTTATATAACATCTTCGTCACAACTTTTCTATTGTGGGTCACAATTGCGACGACAAATTTTCATTGTTTATATAGAAAATCCATTGCATGGTTTTTATTGTCGTCGCAATTGTGAAGCCCACAAGGTATATAGCAACGGGCAAATTTCATGGTTTATATAGAAAATTTGTTGCAACATTCATATAGTGCGTCTCAATTGCGATGACAACTTTCCTTGGTTTATACAATAAATTCGTCATAGCAATTCTAGAGTGCGTCGCAATTGAGATGACAACTTTTCGTGGTTGATATAGAAAATCCGTGGCATGATTTTTATTTTCATTGCAATTACGACGCCCTCATGGTATATAGCGACGGGCAAATTTATTGGTTTATATAGCAATTTCATCACAAAAATTTTGTTGTCATTGCAATTGTGACGACAACTATTTATTTTAAAAAAAAATTAAAAAATTATTTATGGGAAAAATAAATAAAATTTTATTTTTGAGCAATCTTGTGGGAATCTTTAAAATTAAAGGTTTATTGGGGTTTATGCCAAGTAGGTTTTGATGTTTGCTAGTATATTGATGATGTCTTAGTGGTGCTTTTATCATTTACATTAGAAACATTTTAGGGTGGGGTTACTAATATTAAATGACTTCATTTATACATGAACTAGGTTATAGTCATATAATGACGATGATAGTTAAGATGATCATCATGTCAATGCCCCTCTTAAATTAAATACAATATTTTGAATGTTTGGAACTCTTAGGTGGTTATGGTACCTTGGACAAGTTCAATTTTCATTTTCATTTAATGTTTCTAATGACATTGATAAAAGCACCACTAAGACATCATCAATATACTAGAAAACACCAAAACCTACTAGCAAAAAATACTTCCTCTTTGCAAAAATAAACTAAATTATTGTAGTTCCTATTTAAAAAATATTCTCAAAAAATATTAACAAGATTTTCCAGCATTCCCCATTGTATACTTGAAATATGTCTGCAAAAACTTGTATAGATATGCACTCTAGATATGGGGTATTTACACCAGTGCAAATTTGGGTATGCACTCTCGATATGGGTGTATTGATTATGGAAGATACATGGTATACTCCATGACTAGTTGATAAAGTAATGACCATACTACTAAGTTAGTTGTTTTATCTAGTATATGCCCAAATTGAGTCAGTTATGGTTATAGATTGCAAGACGACCTATGGAATTAAAGGAAATCGTATGACAGGATACTCATCAATGGGGTATGAATAAGAGAAATCACATATTCAAGATAAGTAATGGCATAAGATATGATATGTAATTGATGAGAAAGGATCAGAGAACACGTAGTATATATATTTAATAGTACGTACACTACATACCTATAAAAATCTTGTATCAAATATATCATGAGTATTAAGCTCAGGATTCAATGAGAGTAGCAAGTTCAATATAAGTCAAATCAAAGAAATAGGATAAATATGAACAACTTTCAACATAGATAAGCTAATCCCTATGAATAGTAAGTAGTATGTGTGATTAAACTATGTTAGTTTCCATAAGTAATAGCTAAACCAATAAGCACGATATAATATTTTGTTAATGTGTGAAATCAGTGCAATGTAATCTACATAATGAGAATCAAATTATTGTATATACCATCTTACTTTACCATGTCATTGCTCATCTCAATACAATGTTTTTATACTACAATAGTATCACTACTAGTTATGGATAATAGTATAAATTTACTAGTTCATCTTATTGGAATGTGATTATTACACTCAAATCACCATAAGTAATTACATAATGTTATACACCTTGTAAACTACTTTCTAAGGTAACTATAAGCAATACACTAATCAAACATGTAGAGATTAGTGATGGGATAGATAAGGCTACTAGTGCTTATAAAAAGATATATGACTCACACTTATTTCATAATCATTAAACCTTTAACCAAGCTCAGTAAGGATATGTAACTTGTATTGTGATTATGCCATACTAAGACCTCTTTCTTCATAATCTAACTTACCTCAGATCAGGCTAGGCAACAAGTACTATGGAGATGGGAGCTGCAAGGTGGAGGAGAAAATTCCTCCAAGTTGGAAGCTAGACAACCTTACAGGTACAAGCAGGGATTTCAATGTAGAGGCAAACAAAGTGATTGGCAAGGAGGAGGAGGATCATCCTCACCACGTTTCCAACCATCTTGTAGAGGAGCACCTCCAAATACTCTTTGAGATCAGGAAAAAACAGGAAGACCATGTACACTCTCAGAATGTCATCAACCAAAGAATGAACATCTTGTTCAAGGTGCTCTCAGATGCTCCATGGAATGCTAGATGTCCGGTGTGCAGCCAATGGTTCACCCAAGCATACACTATTCATGGACAGCCAACCCCAGCAATGGATTAAACCCCCCAGGTTCCTGTTTTTTTTCTTTCTAGTTGCAGAGTCAGTGGTCCAATAGGCCACGACAATAGGATAGATGTGAAACGTACATTTAATTAGAAAATGTGGCATCATGTGTATAAATACATAATGGAAACTTGTTCCCAATGGAAAATTCATGCCCCAGAAGTAAGAAATGGCAACTAGGGCCCAAATTACAAAATTCACATGGCGAAAAAGAAAAATGGAAGTATTCATTGTCCCTTTCTGCCCTTTCTATTACCAAAGTCATATTCAATGGTGATCTTACACATGTTTGTGCTTGTAGAAACTCAAGGTTGTCGACATCAAGTGTTGTTGTGAAAGTGTATGTACTCTTACATATCAAAGAAGGAAATCAAATATCTAAGCCAATTGTTCAATTTATTTGCATCAAGTCTGCTATTAAATATGGTTTCCACCTTGGAATTTATTTTGAAAGGATTGGCTACCCAATATCAATTGTTGGACAATTGAAGTGTTGTTTCTAATAGAATTTATGCTCAGGGGATTTACCCATACACTTGGGATAGAGATTATATTCTCTCTCACAAGGATGGACCATGCTTATCTTAGACATCATTGAATTAACTAAAATATTTTTTTCTTTCACACAAAACATTGTGAGCCTATGAAATTACTCTATAGTTGATGAACCTATCATTCAATATATTGAATTCTTTTTGGAAATGATTTCCTCCTTGTTTCACATAGGAATTACATCATAATGCTCCTCGATATTCGATAACCTAGTAATTCAAACTCCAAGGGTTCTTCTCCAATAGTAGATAATTGTTGTATTTCCAAACCATCAATATGTTTCTCACAACTTTCCAATGTTGTAGGTTTGGAAACCAATGCTTTGGTTCCAAAATTAATCAGCATGAACTCTAAATTGGTTAATCACTCTTCCAAGGTTTGGTTCTTAAAACACATTTCTTATTTTAATTTATGTGTGTGTGAAATAGGAATTACAAAGAAACATCCACAAATGACATTCAAGCATCAACAGGAAACACATAATGTTTGCATAAAAATAACAATGGATTCACTAAGGGGGCCTTGGTTCATTGGTAAGGTTGATGGAGCAGTAATCCATCCACCATGTTTCCATTCTTGTTGTGGTTTTCCACACTCAAATGGTATGAGTCCCAAAGATATGAATATGAGATGAAGACTTGAAATGTTTTGGCGAAAAAGCTACCCCTCAGACCTGGCACCTAAGTCAAAGGAATTTTGTGTTATGCAATGCAACCCTCAACCTCAAGGTGTGGTTCTCGAACCACTTCCAACAAAAATAAATTTGTAATAATATCCATTATGAGACATATGTAAAACAAGTTTACATATTTGGTCAATGAGCCTTAAAGGGCTCCATGTCTTGCCCCATCAATCACCTGTGGGTATACTACATATGAATAAAATTAATATCTTGAAAAAATGATTGTCATTCCTTTTCCCCCCATTGAAGTTATCATGCTTCACCCATTTCTCTTAAAAATACCATGAAGGTATAGGATATCATTTCAAATTCTTCTAGTTGTTGTCACCATGGGGTCTAAACATTCATTGTTTCTATAAGGTACTATATCTTAAACATCTGACATGAATATCTTTCAACAAATTGATGAATGACAAGTATTGTCGTCTACCTTTATCAGGTACTTTGTCATCATAGAAATGGAAGCATCAACACCAAACCACATATGGAAACAATTGTATTGACTATATGGACAAAAAAAGAAAGTATATTTATGTCAAATCATCATAATTTGTCAAGAGGTCAGCAAGCATATCTTATATCAAATAACAAGCAGTAAGGAAACTAGGCATGAAATATATCTCCCACATTTCCATAAACAGAAAAACCAGATTTTGGTCAAAAACTTGAAAGAAATATGAGACTTACTTGATGAAAAATAATGACATGACGATCATGAAGTTTTTGAATGATCATGTTACAAACAATAGTCTTTTTGGAAGTGATACCACCCGCAACACCTGCATAATTCATGTGCAAGTATCTTTAATAACAAATAATTAACATGTACATGAATATGCATGACACGTGTAGATAAGGTTTTTACAATATTCACTTCACACATATGTCCTAATGTCATATGAAAGAAATCCTCTTAATCCATCTAGCATACAACATTGTCTATAGTTTTATACTTTAGGATTATTAACAATCTCTAAGACATTTTATGTAAGGAAAATGTTTTTAGAAATTTCAATTGTTGTAACTAATAAGCATACAAATATCTAATAAATGTATGAGTTCTCCTTGTGCAGAAGCAACAACTTTTGTCAGTAAGCCTCTTGTGACATTAATACCATTTATCGATCATTATTATTGTATTTCCATAYSAGTAGAATGCTATTGTCTATMTRTTCTAAGTATGGAAAATRATAATGCCARGGACCATATAGCTRATTAAAAATAAGTGGACAATTGAGTTCATTATAGTGAGTAATTTTTATAGCTAGTTGTACCAGTTGAAAAATGTTCATTTCAAATAATGATAGAGATTCTAGTTAGAATATGTCATAACAACCACTAGAAGTTCATGAGAACTGAATCTAGCAAATGCATGGAAGAGGTGTGCACATCTCATCTCTGGTCAATTGTACAAAGTATGCAACCCTAAAAAATATAAAATAATGGAATGAAACCATTGACAGAGGAAATACCAGTATAGCAATTGAGCACCACATTCTAAGGCCAAGAAGAAAGGTTGAAACAAAAATAAAATAGAACAATTTGAAAAAATACCTCCTCTTTGCAAAAATAAACTAAATTATTATAGTGCCTATTTATAAAATATTCTCAAAAAATATTAACAAGATTTTCCAGCATTCCCCATTGTATACCTGAAATATGTCTGCAAAACCTTGTATAGATATGCACTCTAGATATGGGGTATTTACACCAGTACAAATTTGGGTATGCACTCTCAATATGGGTGTATTGATTATGGAAGATACATGGTATACTCCATGACTAGTTGACAAAGTAATGACCATACTACTAAGTTAGTTGTTTTATCTAGTATATACCTGAATTGAGTTAGTTATGGTTATATATTGAAAGACAACCTATGGAAGTAAAGGCAATCGTATGACGTGATACTTATCAATGGGGTATGAATAAGAGAAATCACATATTCAAGATAAGTAATGGCATAATATATGATATGTAATTGATGAGTAGGGATCAGATAAGAAGTAGTGTAGAGATTTAATAGTACGTACACTACATACCGATAACAATCTTGTATCAAATAGATCACGAGTATTGATCTCGGGATTCAATGAGAGTAGAGAGTTCAATATAAGTCAAATCAAAGAAATAGGATAAAGATGAACAACTTTCAACATAGATATGCTAATCCCTATGAATAGTAAGTAGTATGTGTGATTAACCTATGCTAGTTTCCATAAGTAATAGCTAAACCAATAAGCACGATATAATCTGTTGTGAATGTGTGAAATCAGTGCAATGTAATCTACATCATGAGAATCAACTTATTGTATATACCATCTTACTTTACCATGTCATTGCTCAGCTGAATACAATGTTTTTATACTACAATAGTATCACTACTAGTTATGGATAATAGTATAAATTTACTAGGTCATCTTATTGGAATGTGATTATTACACTCAAATCACCATAAGTACTTACATAATGTTATGCACCTTGTAAACTACTTTCTAAGGTAACTATAAGCAATACACTAATCACACATGTAGAGATTAGTGATGGGATAGATAAGGCTACTAGTGCTTATAACATGATACATGACTCACACTTATTCCGTAATCATTAAACCTTAACCAAGCTAAGTAAGGATATGTAACTTGTATTGTGATTATGCCATACTAATACTAACCATGGACTATGGTGAAAAGCATAACAATTTCTCACCATAGATTCTTTCATACAAGGGAGCCAAAACAAAGTCAAATATAATGGAGTACTTTTGCATGGATTATCCACAAGCCTTGGAAATAATCATGTACCAGTGCAAAGGAAGTCTACTAGGTGGTCTTGAAACAAGAGAACTCTTAGATCACACATACACAATACATAAGATAAGACGCCATGTAAAACTCAAGTGCACCACTATCTAAGGGAGTTTTAGCCTTTGGAATACATTGTGCAAGAAGATTATATATGAAGTCTACCTAATAAAATATAATCCCATACGTGAGCACCGCATGCATAATCAAAATCCATATTAACCATATGTATCTAGTGCTTCGTCTACCATACAAGAGGTTCAAGAGAATTTCTAAGGCTTGAAGTTCCATTTGCAATTTTTTTATTAAGTGTATCTTACTTGTGGTAGTTTGGAATGGCTTAACTAAAAACCACCATGCATTCACAATGTTATAAACATCATGCATTTTGCTAAAATTTTGCAACCACCAAAGGCTTATTGACATTGTGGGAGGTGAGAATTCATACATCCTTTGAAGAGTATCAACGCCATATTTCTCGATTATGTCATCTCTCAATGATTTCAATGTTCAATGTGTTACATCCGCATTCTCAATCAAGGTATTTAGCATGTTAATGCATGGAAACAATTCCTCTTTGTATCCCACCTTGTGGAATCACAAGACCTTAACATTGAAATCCTTGGGTTCCTGTTCTTGGCTTATTTTTCTGCTCGCAATGATTTGTGGAAGGTTCAACATCATTGTACATATCATAGTGGAATGAATAAGTAGGATTTGAGGAAATGTTGAGTAGCAACACCATGTCCATGAAATAATGAAAAGAAGGGTAATGCTCTTTGTCATGTGAGACACAATGAAAAGAAGGGTAATGCTCTGAAAAAATATTATAAAATGATTGACATGGCCCTTTCCAACCCCTCATGTTTAATCCTTAAAACTTATTTTTGCATCTTCCCAAAAATTTCTTTTTGCATGTCGCACCAAGTTTAAAGTTTGCAAATTTCTTGGAAAATGATGCTTGCCACATGTCACAAGACTTTCAAAGTTGCATATATCATGTCACAAGATTTTGGAAGTTGCATATTGCATATTCAAGTTCTATTTGTTGCCTAGACTCCATAGCCCAAGCACAAGGCACCAGGTCTTGCTTGCATTCTCACGTCTT